>JAOXJP010275647.1:0-19854 GCA_025762735.1 Platanus orientalis
AGAAACAAATTCATGTGATGATAGAATATTAATTATTATTAATTAAATAATTAATTAATCATGCTTATATTTTATGTAAATGGCTTTGTCAGGACACATATTTCCAACACCACTAACATAAGAGGGTGGGGCCCCACCCACCGTCTGTGGCTTACCATGGCGCACCTCAAGGTAGCGTAAAGGATACGACTCTAGGAGTTCGAGTCCCATGCAAAAAGTGTAGGGCTGCAACCCTGTTAATAAGGGTGACAATGAGCTAAGTGAGTAGGGGTGGCAATGAGTTGAGCTAGCTCTGCTCAGCTTGGAACTCGGCTTATCATGAGTCGAGCATGAGCCTCATTTTAAGTTTATTGAGCTTAGATTTGAGCTCGTTTGTTAAACAAGCTTGAACTGAGCTTCAGGAAGCTCAACTTACTAAAAATTTAGTTTATTAATTTTAATACACACACACACACGTATATATATGTATATATACGTGTGTGTGTAAAGAAATAATGTTTAAAAACTATTTGGATTAATGGGCCATTAAGGTGTTGAGCTTCTTTTTTTCCTAGTTGGTAAGTTGAGCTCACTTTCACGAGCCCAAGCTTGGCAACTTAGGCTCGGCATGAGTATGAGCTTTGCTTTCATGTGATGAGCTCGAGTTGAATTGGGCAAAGCTCGGCTCAATTTGGCTTGTTGCTACCCCTACCTACGAGGGGGTAAATAACACATACTGAACAAAACATTATTCCTTATTTAATTTTATATGCAAGTAAGTGGTCCCAAGGAGGTAGGTTTCAAACTCAGGACCTTCACCAATTGCTTTACGCTTTGGGGTTTTGTTTCATGTTTTAGTAGGATTGTCAATTGGGTCGGGTTAACCTAGATTGAGGTCAGCCCAGACTTAATTATATGGGCTCGAATTTAGCCCGAGCCCAAACTTGGTCTGAGGTAGTTAGCTTGAACTCGACCTATTTTAAAATCATAGGCTTCAAGTCAAGTTCCGGCCACGCAAACTTAAAGCTCCTTTTAAAATTTGGGCTGCTTATGAGCCATTAGTATACTTAAATACATTGAAAATATGCCTAATTAGTTAAATTTAGGTTTATAATGGACCCAAAACTGCCTTATATTTGTTGTGTTAAGTTGTACCAAGTTTGGGTTGAGTTTGGGCTGGAAGTGAGTTTACCCAAATTTGGCCCGAATAAAACTTTAGACTTAAAAGTTGAACCCAAACCCAACCTCACTTGAAATTAGCCTAGGAAAGATTTTGTCCATCTCCTTTATGAACACTTAGGTTTGTTGGTCGTTAGGGGGCAAACACATCAGCATAGAAAAGTAACAAGTGCCCCACAATGCCCAGTGAACCTAAGTGTTAGTAAGGGAAGTGGACAAAACCCTCGAGGAAGTTAGTTTGGCCCAACTCGACCACTTTTCAGGCTGGATATGTTGTGCTTTGGGCCAGCCTAATTGACACCCTTATATTTTAGTAATGACTTTGTTCGGACTAGTAAGACATCACGCCAATATATGACACGATGACTAATGTCTTGTAAATATTTAAGGATAAAAAGGGTGTTTTAGCAAATTAAGTTATATTAATACCATATATTTACTAAAGTACGTGCATCCTCTCTAGGGGTGGGCATGGGCCAAGCCAACCTGAGCTCGGCCCAAACTTTTTTTTACCAACAAACTCGGGCTTACTTATGCCCAAACCAAACTAGTATATAAATATGTATTATGTATAAAATAATATGAATAAAATGTTTTGTGATGATAAAGTGTCTATTTGTTTGGAATTCAAAAAAATGCTTTAGTGTAAACAAAGAGACACCAGATGAAAAAATACATCATGTGTCAATCAATAGCACATTTATATTGAAGCGGATTTTATAAATGTAATGTGTTGTAAATTCCATGAACTGTAAAATACATGTATTATATAGAATTAGACATGAGTGGTGTTATATTAGACTCTATAGGAGATTATTGGGTCTAAGCATCATGAAGATCATCAATAAGCGCCAATAAGACCTTAAGAGATCAACCTGGGAGTTAACAAATCATCCAGAAGGGTTCACACTTCATTCAAAACTCTCATAAGGTAAAACAGGTAAAGTGGCATGACCACGGTGAACCAAGGGTCCATAAAGGGTGTACAAAAGTCCATGGAGCTTCCTGGACCAAAGATGGACGATCCCAAAGGTCTCTATAGTATTTCCAAGGTTTTTGGAGGCATTACAGGGCATTTGGATCGATCCAAACCTCCTAGTTCAATCCAAACTTATTTGGATTGATCCATGATTAATCTGGGATTGAACCAACAACTCTCGAGTTACAGGTTCTATGTATTTTTGAATTTGGATTGACCCAAAGCAGCGAAAACACTATATAACGGTCCAAACTTTAAAAAATCATTTTAGATCAATGTCTTATATTATTTGGCCATTAGGGGATGTTCTAATCCTATGGACACAAGTGATTTTCGTTAATTATAAAAAGGATTGAACCCCAAATGAGTAAGATAGTGGTTATTAATAAATCTTCATGCTTTGAAAGCTCTATTGCTCATTTTTTGTGGACCTTGAGACATTTAGTTATCTAAATCTATAGCAAATCTATCTCTATGCGTAAATAGGTAAATCTATACCAAGACCATTCTATGGTCACCTCTCTAGTGTTGCTTAGGCATATCTCTTGGAGGTAGGCTATAAAGGGTTGTCCAAAAGGAAATCCAAGTGAAGAAAGTGTAAGAATGTGTGTCACATCTTGCTCAAGGAGTAACCCACTGGAATTGGTTCTACAAATTTGAAGAGCCAACAAGAAAGATTTGGGGAGCAATACTCACACATTGCTCAAAGGAGGAACAACCCCATATTGTGTATAATGTAACACCAACCTTTACAAATGTAATTTTTGTCTTAATTTTAATTAAGTTATTGAGACATTTTTTGTTGGAGACACCAGGAGAATTAACATTACTATCGGAGACACCGGTAGTGTACACCCTAAGCTCTTCCGTCAAAGACACCGAAAAAATAGACTATAGACCACACCCGCTGGATACACTAGAAAAGTAGTTTGTTTGACAAGTATATTAGACTTTTAATTAATTTAGCCTTCAGTATAATACTCTTAATAAAATTACATAATTTGGTAAAAGGCTTTTGAGAGTGGATGTAGACCGTTGTACCGAACCACTATACATCTTGTGTATATTGTGATTGTTTGTGGTTTGCCTTTAAATTTGTCATTCATATTGTCAAGCATTGCATATATTGATATAATCTCCAATGTAATACAATTGAATATATTCATATTCATATGCAAGATTCAATTGCAATTAAACATTAATAACAACTTAATTAATTAAATAAGCAATTAAAGTTAGAGTAATTGAAATTAAAAAAAAAAAATTCCTATTTACCCCCCTATAGAATCAATATTGGAACTTCAGATTTCTATAACCCTTTTACTCTAGTGAGATTTTAGCACCAAGGGTGTTGGGTGACATGTGGACAAAAAAGTAAACCACAACAATAAATGAATCACTTATAGGTGTTTTTCACATTTTCCACTTGCATGACACCCGATGCCTTGTACTACAATCTCATTACCGTAAAAGGGCTACAGGAATTCCACTTTGCACTTATATAAGCCTGCATCAACATAGACAATTATTATCCATTGTAATTAGTCTTTCAAAATCATTAATATTTTATACCTTAATTGGTAAAATAGCTTTCTGCATAAGGTATTTGCTTCGATTGATTTTTCTTCTTAATAAAATCAATGATATTTTATAAAAATTAATCATTAGAATTTAAATATATAACTTTATAAATTTTAAAAAACTACTAAAATCTTATAACTTAATGCATAATTTATTATATTATAGATTTTTAGTTTGAACCTAAATCTCAAAATTCTTGGATGGACTCCAATAATTAACTCAGACCTGGGCCTAATTTTTTTCTTAAAAAATTCTGGTCCAAGCACTGGCTTGAGCAGTAATTACAGGGCCAGGATTGGGCCAACCCTGACCTGGCCTGGCCCGGCTCGAGACCAGGCCATGTCGAGAAGGATTTTATTCTGCCTCCCTTAACGGTGGAAAAGATTAGGTACAGAAATCAGCTTTTCTTGATGTATTAGAATGGCATAGGGGTGGACACATCAACATTGAAAAGTGATAAACACCCCCAAAAAAATGAAAGTCATTTTTCAGCACTGATGTGTCAGACCCCTGATGTCATTGTAATATATCAGGAAAAACTGATTTCCGTACCTAATACCATCCCCACTTTGGCACTGACCAATGGTCTAAGCGTTCGATAAGGGACGAACAGAATGGTAAGGGCACTGACAGCGGTCTAAGCGTTCGATAAGGGAGGCAAACAGAATCCTTCCTTGGCCCCGGCCCCGGCCCCGGCCCATCCCTAATCATCTCCATTGGATTTTTAATGGCGTGATATCTCACCAGTTATACCGGAGATGATTTGTACTCAGCAACTTAGGAATGGAAAATCCCTCCCGCCGTTCTGCACAATTTTCGAAAAATCGCGAAGAAACCCGCCATTTTCATTCGCCAAAGTTCCAGTTCCCGGGCTTTGCAAATAAAACCCTGGCTTTGCAAATAAGACCCTTTAGTGTAAAGGGTGGGCGAAGCACGTCAGTTTTTCTTCCTCTCCTCTGCAACAACAATCAAAACTCGCAATGGCGGATTTCGGGAGCTACAGTCGATTTCTGAATCCATGGATGCTTCATTTGCAGAAAATGGGTTTGGAGCTTAAGTGCCCTTTATGGTATAGTCATGGTTCTTGTTTCTTCATTATCTTTTTGGGATATTTGTTGATTGGTTATCTGGATCACCTCGATTATCTCATTTAGTTTTATTAAACCTTTTTTTTGGTTGAATTTTATATAATATGTATGTTATTGTTGTTCCTGCAGCTTGAACTTGTTGAACCGACCGATTCTAATGCCCTGTAATCACATATTTTGCAGGTCCTTTATTCTCTTTGATTCAAAGTTGGAATTTTAGTATGTGGTGTTCGATTATTCGATTCTTTATGCTGTATTCTGATCTGGGTCATCGTTTTTTTGTGCAGTTCTTGTGTTCCAAGATCTACGGAGTTTGGATCAGAGTGTCCTATTTGCAAATCACCATTTGTCGATCAAGGTAGAACTATTAACCAGCTTCATTAAGTTCAAATAATATATGAAAGATCTGTTTAATGAAGCGTGTGAATTTATGGGTTTGCAGATATAAGGTCGGCTCCTCACATGGAAAACATGGTAAGCATCTACAGAAGCATGGATGCGGCCTTTAGCGCTAATCTCTTCCATTGGGTATCTCAAATTGATTTGCCTGGTACGATCATTTTCACTGTTATTTGGAAACTTTCGTTTAGAATTACTAAGTTCGTATTTTTATTGAGTCTTTGCTTTCGGATTTTAATCTTTGTAGAAGCGGGTAGGCTGTCAGATCGGTCCCGAGATACTATTAATACTGTTGATGATGACAAATTAAGGAAGACACCAGTTGAGACCACTAGGATGGGAAATTGGCAGTCGTCCACACCATCTTCAATAGCTAAGAAAAGAGTTCACGTTTCTCTTCATCAATCCGAAGTTAAAGCTGAGAAATCTATAAAATCTGAAAAATCTAGTGTGCCCAGTGATGGTGGTAAAGAGAAGAAGTTTGGGGTATGCAGTGGGACAGGGGTATCATTTCGTGGTGAAGGGAGTGCCACATCTTCGCTCCCTCGTCAGTTTAGAGATGGGCGGGGAGAAGAAGGCAGAATTCGAGAGATGGATTTGAATCAGGTTGCACAAACATCTCCTGACAGCCCTCCATCATTTGGCGATGCAAAGGATTCAGATGATGATAGCAGTGTTCGTGGAAGCAAGCATGTATGTTCTCATCTAATTTGAGGCTTTAGGGACTGCTGAATTTTTTTATTTCATGACATGTAGATATGCATGGGTAATAGGCATTGAAGGAGATGTTAAACATAACCTATATTTTAACAATGAACCAACGAGTATTGAACCTCTATGGTTAGCTTTTTCATTCTTTACTCATTCTTTTTGAGAGATTAGGCCCTTATTGACCCTTTGAGTTATTGTGAATTATTTGTGATCATTAGCTGATTGTAATGTATTTTTTGACTAATTATATGCTGAACTGTATTATTTACTGTTTAGTTCATGTTTAAGATGCGTTTTTTTTTTAAATCATTGTGCATCCAATGGTTGAATGGCCTGGAGAAGTTGAGTCACTTTCTTTTTTGGTTGGTTGTGTTTGAAAACCATACGGAGAGAAACCATTTATTTTTGGTTTTGCATAACAATCAAAGTACAAGTCATCAGGAGTCATCAGCGGATCCGCTACCTATAAATTGGAATGAGGTCATTTTAGGTTTTCAAGGAATGAATTTAATTAAAATTCCAGAAATGACCCCATTTAAGGTGACTTGTGTGTCCTAATGTTATGGAGAGCTAAAATGAAATGATTTCATTCCAGGTGGTTTCCAAATACAGCCTTAGTAAACCTTGAAACATGGAAGATATAAGGTCTTCTTGCTATAGTTTAATAACTTTTAGTACTAGAGGACCCATGTTTGATGATCTGATTGGTGGGTGTCATTTGATCTAAACATGATATGACAAATCATCCGAGGTATGCAAAGCTATTTGATAATAACTTACCTTCTCTTTTGGTGAGCAAATATCAAAGTTATTTTTTGAGAAGTACAAATGCAGATTCATTGTCTTAGTTGAGGGATATTGGCTACATCACATTCTTATTATACACCACTATTTTAGAACAGGGGCTTGAACTCTTCAGCATTTTGTTCATTTCACTGTCCTTTGAACTTTGTAGTCACGTTTCCTAGTCTCTCCCTACTTTTTATGCATTTTTTCATATTGTGATTTAGCTTCATTAAGGTATGGGCATTGCCTTGCTCCTCTTCAGTGTCCTCATGGAAGTTGTCTCATTTGCCTCCCAAGGTTGGATAATTTTCTAGTATCCATCTTTGCCCTTTTTTGGTAATTTCATTGCCTTTTCTTCTGATCTTTTTGTATGAACTTTATTCCAATACCTATTATTAATTATTCACATTGTTGTGGTTTGTCAATATCTATTCAAATATCAAATAGCTTTTTTGTATCTCTCACATTTGGAAGGGCATATTCATTTCTGCAGAGTGTTGAGAAGTTTCCAGCCAAGGGTGCAATCAAGAAAGAATCAGAAAATGGAACAGTAACAGAAATGGGTAGAGGACCTCCTACTCAAGTTGAAGAGGATCTTGGTAGAGAATTAAAGAGAAAGAAGTTGAATTATGATCGTCAAGACACTGTCATAAAAACTGGCATTCATGAATCAATTGTTTTGAATTCTCAAAATGTATTGATGTCTAACTCAAAATCTGAACCTAAACTTGGAGTACCTGTTTCTGATGCACAACCATCAGCTGCTTCAGACTGTTTGGGTGCAAATTCAATGGCAGTGTGTGCTTTTTGCCAGTCATCCAGACTCTCAGAGGTAATCACCCATTTCTAGTTGTGCTTGCCTGTTCACTTGTTTTACTACAATGCAGAAGTTACATTATGTGAGCTGCTACTTTTCTTTGCTATTGCAGAAGGATTGGTTTTAGTTTTCTTGTAACAATGCCAATATTGCTTATTGTTTCAATACTTGAAACTCATGGTCTACATTTTCTTTGTGGGAGTATCTTATTGTTTTTGGATCTTTTAAATGGCTTTCTAGCTTACCGGGCCAATGATGCATTATGTGAACGGAAAAGAAGTAGCGGCATATGTGGGAACCCAATCCAATGTCTTGCATGTACACAGTAAATGCATTGAATGGTAAGCTGTTATCTGTAACTTCTCATTACTTAAAAATTACACTAATAATTTATGATATATTTCTTAATATATGTATATTTACATCTCTATTCAAGAAATTAATGTTTAATTTGAAAAACTCTCATTAATTTCGAAGTCAATGGACCAAATTGGTTGCTTGACAAACCCTTTATTTTTTTTGATAATCATTGTAACTGCTTTAATGATATTTATTAGTTAGTGCTAGGGTTTTATAAGAGAAAGGAAGAGAGAAGAGTGAAGGAGAGAAATGTAGGGAGGGAAAAAAGGAGAAAATTTGAGTGTACCCACTGGTACTTTATTACAGTAACTTAGTGAAGAACAAAAATGCTTATCTCATAAATTAACAAGATATAGTATCATACACATGCACTTTGGATCCTCTCTTGATTGTTAAACTTCTGCTACTGTTCTGCCTATTTTGGCGGTCGACATGTGGCAAAAAATTAAAGCCCCAATTTTCACCATCTCATTTTTGTTGATATTTTTTGCTACATATTTGACGTCCAAAATAGGCAGAACGTTAGCAGAAGTTTAATGATCAGGAGAGGATCCAAAGTGATACACATGCGGTGCTTACAACTGCTGTTTCAATACTCCCTCTTAAGCTGGAGCCTAAAATTCATGCATGCATAGATTGGAACAGATAAGATCCAATCTATTAAAACTTATGGCCTTTGTAATCATGTCTGCTATTTTTTTGGGCTAAACAAAAGGAGTAGATACTTTTTTATCGATCAGTTTGTCACAAATGAAGTGGCAATTGATTTTGTTGTGCTTAGTCTGCATGTGGAGAGCCAATTGCTCTATATGAATTCACTCATTCCATTGGTGTTTATTTCTAGCAAACTTTTTTTTTGCTGGAATAGAAATTTGAATGAAGCTTTTTTTTCAACCTTTTAAACTTCTTTAATATTGAAATGCATTTTATAATATGGGTCATGATGAATTAGAATAAAAAGTTATTAATAAAGCGTTAAAACAGTAGGCCTAGATATTCTAAACCAATGGTTTCTGTGTAGGCTCTAAAGTCCAAACTTACCTGTTGTATCAACACTCAAGACGGAAGACTGCAATACAATGGTTTATGTGCAAGGTTTACAACCTTGGCCGTACTACTATGCACTATTTCATCCCTTCTTTTAGTGTTTTTAATATTTTTGAATATTTTCATTATTACTATTGTTTTTATTTTAAACACCAAGAGTGGAAGACTAATCAAATGGTTTTATGCATAGCGTCCATGGCCCTAGCTATAGACATTGCATCTTTTTGAATTTATTCGGTAGCCTGTTAATCAAATGAGTAGATGTTTCTTAAGAAATGTACTTGGGGTGTTTCATCCTAGGGAGTTTTCCCTCTATAAATGACCTTTACCATCCAATTTAGGGTGTAATTCTTGTTTCTGTTTCTGGCATTGTTTTCCACACTTGTTTTCTTTCTGTTGATTATTATGGTCCATTCTATCACATTTCTATTTAACATGTGAAACATGTAAGCAATTTGACTGGTTGCATCACTTGTTCTATGGGTAAAATTTTCATAAACATGATTAAGGTACCTAGTTGGACCTATATATGGGTCTTTGAAATTTAACATTGGCCTATTGGGTAGATGTGTAAATTGGATTAGTAGGTTTCTTTTAATTTTATGCATAATCTGGGTAAAAGATTGAAAGTTTTCTTAATTATAATGATAATCTTATTGATAATAAACTATTATTTGCTGTTATATTCTTGTAATATTGATAAAAACTGATGGGAAGTCTTGCATGTATTTTCTGATCCATCTTCTTTGGCCTTAGTTTTTTTTTTTGTTTTTTTTCATTTCTAACTTTGTGATGCATGTGTATGATTTGCTAACGCAGGGCACCACAAGTGTATTTTGATGGTGATACTGTTATGAATTTGGAGGAAGAATTGGCAAGGGGTGCAAAGCTCAAGTGCTGTCGTTGTGGGCTGAAGGGAGCGGCTCTTGGCTGTTATGCAAAATCTTGCCGAAAGACTTTTCATGTTCCTTGTGCAGTGGAAATTGATGATTGTCGGTGGGATTGTGTAAGCTATCTATGTTTCATAGTGTGTGGAGAGGGTGCCTTGTTTGATTGTTTGGGAAAATTCAATTTGAAATTCATAGGTTGTGAACATAATTGCAGGAAAATTTTCTAGTGCTATGTCCAACACATTCTTCGGTAAAATTTCCCAATGAACGATCCAAGTCTGGGAAGAACATCAGAGCTTGCCATTCATCAGCAACACAAGTGTAAAATCTCATTTTTTGTTTGTCTTTTCCCCCCTTTTTATTTAAGCTATGTTGTACAAAATGCTTCAGCACCTTCGGAATTATTGACTGCTAGTTTGAAATTGGCTGTTTAACAAAATGGACTGTTTTGCCCTCTTTTTTTAAAATAAACTATTGCTGGTTTAGATTTGAGCAACATTTTGGAGACTGCATTCATTACGGAAAGATGCATTGGTCCCCCACCCCCCAAAAAAAAAAAAACACTATATACGTTGTGCTCTTATTTAAAATATTTGCACATGAACTAGAGAATATATACTTTTTTTTGCATGTGTGTTCGTGTTCATGTCGGCCTGCACTTTTGCATGGCAAAAATATGAGGATGTTACTTCTACCTAAAGGTCCAAATATTCCCTGTGGTATTTTATTAATTGGAATGTTTATATTTCTTGCGTGTGCCTGCTTGCCTAAGAAATCCTTACCTTTCTTCTTAGCTTCCTTCTATTAAGTTTGTTTCTTGAGATGGAGATAAATTTAAATAGAAACAAGAAAAGCAAATTACAAATGTGGTTGTTCAAGGGAAGTGCAGCCACCTTTTGTTTCTTTAGTGCTGAAGCATAAAACCAAGGGACGGGTAGATGTTGAATTAATTTTTGTTGTCCTACTTCTGTCATTCTATTTTTCAGTCTCATCTGTGATGGTAGTATATTTGTTTGGGTTATTAAAGGCAAAAGATCTCCACATACAAGAGGGGGAATTCTTCTCCATCACCCTTGATAGCCACCAAGGAGGACAGGAAGATCTTGTTCTAGCCAAAGATAAACGGGAATCCCACTTGGCTATAATATGGGCTGTTTTGTTTGCTGACCTTCTAACCAAACAATTGGATATATGAGTCAGATTACTTTTCTAACCTCCCATGGATCAAAAGAGATGGGATTATGGAAGACCTTAATGATGTCTTGCCTGTCTCCCTCTAAAATGACATGCTGAGAGCAGCAGCTACTTGAAGACCTAATAACACAGTTTTGGCTTCAATCAAAATGAGAGAACGCAACCTTCTCTCAGCATGAGCCATTATCTGCTGGCCATATTCATCTCTAACTATTATCCTCACACTAGCTCTGTCAATCTATCTAATACAAGCACCAAGAAAGTTTATTTTAATCCATTGCGTTGAAGGTGCTATCGAAAAAGAATATTGGGTCTAGGCCCCATCGTATGGGGCTTGGGCTTTGTATATCCCTTGCTGTTTGATTTTTCCTCCTGAAGATTCTTCATGAACCTGCTTGCAATGTGAGTTGCATTGATAATAAGATAGTTTTCTTTATCAAAGACAACCTTGTTTCTACTTTTCTAAATGTGCCAAATATAAATGGCCGACATTTTAAGCAAATTTTTTATAGAATCATTAGGGCCAGGACAGCTTTCATATAAGAACAAGATGATTTCTCTAAAAGAAAGGGTATTATTATCAGGTGGTCCTAGGGACAAGGGAGAGGAAAACCAGACCCTAGATGCTAAGGAGCATTGCATTAGGACATGCATTGTGGTTTTTAGCTCCTGTTTGCAGATAGGACATAAAACACCTTTGAGAGTAATTTTTTTATGAATGTTAACTCATGGGTAAGGCCTCTCATACAGCCTTCCACATAAAGTGTTGTACTTCAGGAGGGATGCTTAAGACCCACAATTTCCTTCATGGGAAATCTGGAGTAGCATTCACATTGGTGGGGCCATTCAGCATATCTAATGCCTCTATATAGATTTTGCTGAGAAGATTCCTTTTGAATCATGGTGCCAAATTAACTTGTCACTGCCTAAGGATCTTGTAATAGGAATTTAAAAATTTCTGTAGCTTCAAACTGACTAATGACCTTTTTATTCCATGCCCCATTTCTGTTAGAGAGGTTTACTATCTTATAAAAATGAGAATCTAGGGGCTTTGGAATTTGGATTCTAATCCCTTGTAGAGTAGAAATCCACAGATCTTCCCAAATCCTAACCACATTTCCATTCTCTATTTTCCATAATTATGAGTCAAAAGGTTTCATGTGGAACTCATGTTGTCAAATTTGTTTTCTTATTTTTGTTTCTTGAAAAAATTTATACCTAGATCACTTGTTTTTCCCAATTCACTTCTCTTTTAAACCAGAGGGCACTTTACCTGAGAAGTCAGATGGCTTCTCCTTTGATTATAAAGAGGCAAAGTACTTCCTTCATGTAGGTCTGTTTTTATATGGATCTTTGGTTTAATTTCTTTGTTTAACTCATTAAATGTAAAATATTTATATATATTTTGGTAGTTTTATTTCAAGCTTTTGAGCTTTCTGGTTTACCTACATGCCCTGATGTTGAATTTTGTTACATCTCTGTTGCCAGTGACTGTCGGCAATCCATCAAGTCCTGGGCAGCTTCACCTGGTATGGCTAAAGGATGGGTTCTATGTGGGTCTGCTCTCTCTGTTGGAGAGAAGGTAAGTTTCTAAAGAGTTGATGTTTAGTTGTTAACGAGTGCTGCCTTGATCACTGTATAGCAACCATTTTTTAAACTTCTCTTTGCCTGGTCATCTGAATCAAACTTCAATGCCAGGGCAGGCGTATAAAGTTTAAAAAATCTTTGAAGAGAGAGAAATGATAAATTTATATTAGATATATAAAGCAATAAGAAGCTAGCTGATATTATTGGGCCAAGCTGTAGGTTGGACCTATTTGTCTCAGTGAACCCCTTTTCTGGGTCAAATTTTAGAACAGTGATGATGACTGCTACTTTTTTTCATTTGCCATTGTTGTCTCGGACCATTGGAGTTGCAAAGGTGGGTGAGAGATGGGTTTTACATTTTCGGTGTGTTGTATTACATGCAAAGGAACAATGATACATTTATATTACTTATAAAAGTAACCTTGCATCACCCTTAGGCTAAATCTGGTTTACTCAGTCCGCTCCCATTTCTGGTTTGACCTCTGGTTCTATTTAAAACACCTTTATGGCTTATTCAGAATGGTAGGTAACCTGTTCTTCTGGCTATGATGTGTAGAATCTTTTGGCCAAGTTTGCAAGAATGACTGGTGCAACTGTGTCCAAGATGTGGGAATCAGATGTCACCCATGTGATTGCAGCTACAGATGAGATGGGTGCATGCAGCAGGACCGTGAAAGTCCTCATGGCCATCTTGTATGGGAGATGGGTTTTGAAAATTGACTGTAAGCTCTTCTTTTGCTTGCCATTACATTTGCCTATTACACATTGTAGTTATTATTATTTCCCTCTAACTGAATCTATTTTGCTGCCTTGATCGTGAACATATGATTCAATTATCTGCAAATTTGTAGTCATGGATTATATCTTAATTGGTCTTTGAAAAATTTTCAGGTCATGTGTACTCAAGATATATTATTTGAGTATACATTCCTGGTTAATGTTGTGTGACATTTTTATTCAGGTCTTGTGCACCAAAGCATTTTTATTGCATAACTGAATGCCTGACCTCTTGGTTGCAATATCATCTGATTAATAGTTCATTGTGACAAATTAGTTATTTTGTTTTGTTTAGTTTTTCCACTTAAGATTCTCTTGGCAGGGATAAAAGCATGCTTGGAAGCTATGCAGCCTGTGGAAGAAGAGCCTTACGAAGTTAGCCGTGATATTCATGGTTGTCGTGATGGCCCTAAAAATGGAAGACTTAGAATCTTGGAGAAGGTAGCCTCTCTCTCTCTCTCTCTCTCTCTCTCTCTCACACACACACACACACACACACACATTGGTGGTTCTGGAATAGCCACACCTCAGATGCGAGCTCATTGACATGTTAGCAAGCTGGCCGTGTGGTTACTGATATGGTGCTTGCTTATGAGCCTTTATGTTCAACAATTGGGGCGTGATAGTTGTCTGATCATTGCCAAGTTATTCAAGGCTGAGATGAGAACTGTAATGTCAGTATGGGCACGGTAGTTGTCTTGCCTCCACTGAATTGCCTGTGATTGGAGTGGGATATGAGAGCTCAACAGTTAGGGCATGGTAGCTATTTTTCCTTCATTGAAAGGCCCATGTTTGATTATTGAGATGTTGGAGATCAAGGCTTGATGATCATCCCTAAGCAGGGCAAAGGGATGGGCCCTGATGCTGAGTTGCCTCTCCCTTTGCTAAACTGAGGTCTTTAATTTTTGTTTAGGCAGTGATGTAGGATCATAGCCAAGAACGTTCAAATAAAAACCAAGTAAGGTAGCGGAAGCAAGATCACAATTAAACCACCAAGAACTTCAGTTTTGTGCACACTTAAGTAAACAAAACTTTAAGGAAACGGGGAAATATCAAACAGAGGATTTGGAATTGATTAGAAGTCGATTAGAGGTGAAAAGAAGAGAGGGAAGATGAGAAGAAAACCAAAAGGGCAACAACAACAACAACAACAACAACAAACAGCCTTCTCCCAACTATTTGGGGTCGGCTACACAAATCCTGTTCCATCATTCCGCTCTGTTTAGGGCCATATCTGTCGTAAGAAAACCAAAAGGGCAATTTTAGAATTTTTGGGTAGAACCCTGAAATTTCCAGAATACCCCTGGTCATGCGTTGAAATTTTATGAAGCTTCTCAAATAGTTTTTGATGTATATAAGGGTTTTATGTTCTAAATTTTGTGAATTTTGGACAAGTTTTGATTTACCAAATTATATAAATTTCAATCAAATCAGTTCTTGTACAGAAAACCCTAAATCAATAAAGGGAATCTTTGATTCTAAGATGGCAGGGAAGAGAGGAATCGAAGGGAGTTTTAGGGTTGTCGTAAGGGATTCATAGGGGAACAAAACCCTAAAATAAAAGTAGAGAAAATGGTGGAATTAGGGGGGGGTGATTTTTAGTTTATGGTAACCTAGAAATTTTTGGTTTTAAAGACTATAGGTGTAGAATATGGAGAAATAAGTAGGGTTTTGATAGTATACTGTGAGGGGAGTTTTTAGAATCAAATAGAGGTTAAAATAAGCTTCAAAATCTGCTGTAGTGAAGGGACATTACCTCAAACTAATAGTACTGATTTGGCTATGATATTTTCTTGAGAATCTTGAGGGTAGTCTGGTTCTTTAGACTTGCGATTTTAGTACCTTGAAATCTTCTTGAATCAGATGAGATTGTAGCAAATGATTAATATAGAAGAAGATTAGAGAAGTAGAAGAAAAAGTGATTAGAAGGAGAAGAGAAGAAGATAGAAAGAGATAAGAAGGAGAAGCTAGGGATAGAAACCTAGTGGGAGCCTCATGGCTACACCAAGGGAGGGGGAGAATAAGAGGGATAAACCCCTAACCAAACAAACCAAATTTCATTAATTCATTATGCCTATCAATACAAAAATGTGTGATCCTATCTATAGGCTTACAAACATAAGAAAATAACAAGAAACCAAATTAGAAAGTTATAAATTCAAAACCACTAAAACTTTGACTTTTCAAAAACTAAAACTGTACAAAATAAGCCCTTCTAGAGGATTTCGACCAGTACTCTGAGAGGGTTCCATTTTGACTTTTTGATTCAATAAAATAACTAAAATACCTTTGGCAACACTGTCTTATTACAAAAATATCTTTATCATAAAAAAATTCAATTTAACCCATGGCACAAAAGAGCTTATTGCATGATTATCTTGCCCTTTAAAACACTTAAACTAACCCATCTTTTGGCCCCATCTTGAACTTGATTCTTTTGTGGATTGGCACATACAGTAACCTCTTGATTATGTCTACATCAGGCAGGAAGGTAATTTCTCTAATACAGAGGCTGTGCCAAGGCTAGAGCAAGCTGGGAGATGGAGTAATCAGAAATCTAAGCTGGTGATGCCAGTGTGGGTGGCCAAGCACTTTGGTCTTTGGATTTTGGCTTCATGAGGTCAGGTGCTGTGGTAAAAGAGAAGTGAAGGTTTGGGAGGCGGATAGTCGTTGTGAGATTGATCAACCTCACCTAGTCAGATTTGTAAGACCATGGCAGATGAGACTTGTTTCAAAAAGAGGCATGGATAGAACCTCAAATGTTGATTTGACAACATAAGACTTATGTCTAAATAAAAATCTACCCAAATCTAGTTTATGGGGATTTGAGTCATAATGTAGGGACAAGTTTTTTTGTCAAGAGATAATCAGCTGATTTGAGAGTACATTTCTAAAAGGTACTGAGAGGTGACAGGGTCCCTTACCGCCCGATGTTATTCTTTAACTTTGATGCTAATATTGTATCTTTTAGGTGAGACATCTCTCGGGGCCATGGTGGCGATGGGGCAACATTTGGGTGACATTGTGGGACTAGGAAGGTGACTTTTATGCCCATCCCGTTACCTTTGGGTGCTGTTTTCACTGCCCTGGTAATCAAGCGCTGACTATTTAACTGCAGTCAGTGTTAGGTGGTTGTGATCTCCTCACCAGACCCTTGCAAGAAATGAGCTCCCTTGTGCAAAGGGAGGTTTCTACATGAATTAGAGAGTGCTCTCTTGATCGAGAAGTTACCGGAATTTTGCTGCACGGAGCAATAGATCTCAAAATTTAGCCTCACCTACTCTTCAACCACTACAAACTCAAGGAGTTGGACACATTGAAATCTAGTTGGAAGACCTGTCAGCTGTGAGGATCCATATTAACAAGTGTCCAAAAAACACCACATACACATGCATGCATAATACATTGTATAATATATTTGTATTATGTATAATTGGCTGATTAAGATGAGTAATCTTTGTGTTTCTTGTTCAGGCGCCGAAGCTATTTGGTGGTCTGATCTTCTATTTCATTGGTGATTTTGTGCCCTCATACAAGGAATGCCTTGAGGATTTGGTGTTAGCTGCTGGGGGCACTGTCCTACAGAACAGGGGTAGATTGGTCTCACAAGGTTGCGATGAACAAGCAGCTTCAACAACCTATGTTGTTTACAACCGTGATCCCCCGGATAATTGCAATTCAGGTGAGGAGTATCTGGAGTCTAGACTCAAAGAAGCAGAAGATTTTGCTAATGAAATTGGATCTCGGGTCATTGGGCACACATGGCTTTTAGAATCAATAGCTGCTTGTAAGCTGCAACCTCCTGCTTGCTGATGATAGATTCTGTGAAGGTGTTTTTGTTGTAGAAAATAACAATTAACTCATTATTGGTTTTTATCTGCTTGCTGTATGTGTTCTCAACTTACTATTGAAGGGTGAACAAATACAGCTCTTTTGTTTTTTGTTTTGTTTTTGTTCCATTCTGGACAGTAGTCTTTATCTATGCACACTTGGATCTTGTGACGTTCCAAGTTGATATCCTTTTTCAGTGGAGGTTTCTTCTGTAAGCTGTATGGTGGGTTGGGTCTCTTGGATTGTTGGTCCAGGCTTCTCTGCACCGGCATGGATTTGAAGTTTGCTCTTGGCATTTTTATTACCTATCATCTTGAAATTGAAGCCTGAAGCCTGAGAAGGTTCTTGTCCTGGTTGCATCTTTCATCATCAAACAATGATAGGATGGAGCAAAGACTTTAATATGGCAATGTACTAAAACAGCCAGAATATTTTGAAATCAAGCTAGCTGCGTTCATGGCCAAGGTCTGAGCAGAGCCCACAATCTAGGAGAATGGGTCTATGTTTGTACTGCACCCAGCCCAAAAGACTTAAAAATAAGGGATGTTTTATTTCCACCACAGATTTTTTATAGTCCACCTCACTTAAAACCTCATATTTTTCTTTCCCAAAATATCCCATTGTACAAAGTCTACATTAACCTTTTGAAAAAGAAAAATAAACAAAAAACAAAAGAAAACTGATTTGTAAGTTCACCTGACTCTTTCCCTCCAAAACCAATCAACGTTTCGCGCCCTCTCTTCCATATCTTTCTTTCCCAATACACTTCCATTTTAGGTTTTTTCTCAAATCTTTTCTCCCAACACCTCATTTTGAAAGTTAGGCATTTACAAGAGGGAAGTGAAGTAATGGAGTACAATGGAAGTGAATCGGAGCAAGAAGGAAATATATAAGTACGTGATTTTTTTTTTTTTTTTGAGTTTTTGAGTTTTTGCGTCGTGTTTGAAGAGACCAGGCTGAGCAACCAATGGTGTGTTTGGCCAGGTTAATCGAGCATGGTAGGGTTTGCTCAGCCAGCCTAATCGAGCACTTTATATGGTGTTTGGCTAGCCTAACTGAACACTTTTGTTTGTTGGGTTAGGCTTGCTGAGCACCACATAGGGTGTTCGGTTAGGCTGGCTGAGCAGACCTTGCTATGCTCGGTCTGCTCTTTCCAAACATAACAAAAAATAATTAAAAAAATTATTCAATTTGTTTATGGATTTGTTTTGTCTATAAATCTTGTGATCGCAGCCTACCTAATGTAGTTAGACTTGTGATCAAATGGTTGTGGATTATAGTTATGAATTCATCACATACGAGGTAAAATTCAGTCCTTAGTATACACTAAAAATCAATCTGTAGTAAGTGGATCAATTGACCGTTGTGTTCTTTCTCTCTTTTACAAATATTCACTAGTCGGACGAATTTAATTAAGTGGACAATAGATGTTGCAAAGAAGAATGGTTTTGTGATTTCTATTTTGAATTCAGATTCAGGTGGTGTTATAAGAAAAGCTAGTCTGACCCTCGAATGTGAGAGGAGTGGGCGGTACAGAGAAAGAATGTCTAAAAACGTCGGTGTGGGTGCCAATGTTAGGGGGACGGGTACAAAAAATGTGAATGTCCATTGCAATTGAAAGACAGGAAGTTGCCCAACAATGATGACTGTATATTAGAAGTTGTATGCGGCGTGCATAACCATCGGGTTGCAGATTATCTAGAGGGTCGCTCCTATGTTAGTAGATTATCTGAAGAGGAGTACTCATTATTAAAGGACATGCCCAAGAGTAACGTACAACCAAGAGACATTTTGATCACTATGAAGAAAAAAGATCCCCTCAATACAACTACAATAAAGGTAGTTTACATTGCACGTCACAAATATAAGTTGGAAGAAAAGAGTGAAAGATATCAAATGTAGCAATTATTGGCACTGTTGGTTGAGCATCAGTACATCGAGTGGTACCATACAAGTAAGGATAGTGAGGCTGTCACAGATTTATTTTGGGCACACTCAACCAACTTGGATTTATTACATGCATTCCCACATGTGTTGCTCATGAATTGCATGTATAAAACCAATAGATATTGTATGCCCCTCCTGGAAATAGTTCGGATGACATCTATTGACATGACCTTCTCCGTGGCGTCTGTGTTTCTACAACATGAGAGGGAGAACAACTTCAATTGGGTCTTGGATGTTTTGTGTGGTATTATGGATGATAGTGCTTTGCTCCATGTTATTGTGACAGATATGGACTTAACCCTAATGAATGCTATCTCATAAGTGTTTCCCACTGCCACACATTTGTTGTGTAGGTGACACTGTTGGAAATATGTGTCTTGACAAAGCCATTCACATAATTAATATGCATGATTAATTAATAATAAATATTTATTTTATCATCACATGAATTTGTTTCTTTATATGGATAATTATTTGATCTCATGAGATAAGATAGGTGGCCCTCAGGTAACATAATAAGATGTCAGACACATTAGAATGTGTGGAGAGATTTGGTTATCCAGTTCTTGTAGTCTTGAAAGTTTACAGCTATGGGTGATGCTGGACACATCACTTATAGGGCTGTTACATGTAGAGCTGCCATATGATGGAGTGATGTAATCTCAGTCACTAGAGTGAGACTCTAAGCTTACATGTGGGTGC
>JAOXJP010275658.1:0-19854 GCA_025762735.1 Platanus orientalis
GAGGTGATGTGACATCCCCAAAAAGTGAATGGATCCCCCCTTTGTGTCTCGGTCCTTGACGTCTCACAAGGGGGGCGGTGCAGAGGATATCAGTCCAGGTAGAAGCCCAGCCAAAGTTCAAGTAATTGGGCTAGCCATTTGCTGTGGTCCAGGTCACTGATTATAGAGAGAGTATCCCCACTGTGATGCAATTTTCAACAACGAATCGAGCCATCTTGTCATGAACCAGGACAAGGAATAAGCCCAGCCAAAATTCAAGTAATTGGGCTGGCCATTTGCTGTGGGCCAGGTCACAGATTATCTATGATAAAAGTCTTAAGCTCAAGTTTGGCTCATTTATGGATTAGGCCTTGGTTTAAGGCCCAAGGCCAGCCATGGTTTTCAAGAGGTGACCATAGTTTGCTCCCCCAGGATTCTCTCTAGAATGTTAAAGTTCAGATATCGTTTAGAAGATTTCAATGGTTGACATGTGGCAAAATAATAAGCAAAATTGAAAATGTGCAATTCAGTTTGTTGAGTTTTTTGGATATGTGTTGACCACCAAAATCTTATGAACTTTAAGAATCTGGAGACAATGCTATTTTCCAAATAATTAAGAGATTATTACCAAAATAATAATAATAATTAAAGAAGATGCCAGCTTGCTAAGTTGGTAAAGTTTGTGGGTGTCACACCACAGATCTGGGTTGAAAACCCATCTTCACCTACTAATAAATTACTAATAATGTTTACCTATCAAAATAATAATAATAATAATAATAATTAAAAGATTTGGTTGTATTGAAAAAAAAATTGAAGTGTCGATAAAAGATTATTGTTAGGGTTCTAAAGAGGGTGAGGCAAACAATTGAATATACCCAAAAAACTGTAGAACTGAAATAACATACACAGCATCAACGTGTGTTTCACCTTATCTTGTAAGATAATCATTCTCTTTTCTTATTTTGTAAACCAAAGTATGAGTGCTTTGATTTAAGTTGCTCTAATCTACTATTCTCATAAAGTTCTTAATATGAACTTTAGAGCCCTGAGGATTTAGGGCAAGTTAAAGTGAGCCTAAGATAGGAATGACATTAGGGTTGACACATTGATCAGTGCCAAAAAGTGATAAGCATCCCCCAAAAAAGTGTAAATCTCTTTTTCGGCACTGATGTATCAGTCCTAATGTCATTCCTATCTTAGACTCACTATAACCTGTCCTACTAAATCCCGCCTCACTTTAGAGAATGAACAATGATTTGGATTTTAGAGAAGGATAAAACCAAAGAATCAGGGGAATGAAGATATATACTTCAGAAAACACCCAAAAAAGTTGGAATAAATTCACAACTGAGTTATTTTACTATTGATACTACAAAAAAAAAAAACCAAGGAGGGTAGAAAAGAACTAATTTATAGAAAGCCATAGGTTTAAAATAAACATCAAGAAATAACATTGAGTTAATGATTTTGAAATAACATCAAGAAACAAGTTAAATAGCATTGAGTTGTGAACAAGAAAAAATCTTTTCTTTGGAAGGACAAGATGCCTTATTTTACTATCTTCATTAATAGAAATAATTCTATTGAGTGAACCCGCCTAACATTAACATATTTAGGTTGTGTGGATTCAACAGAAGCAGGCCACCGATCCCTAAATAAGAGTTTAATTTGAAAGAATACCAAATATTTTCAGTATCAAGCTTGTGCTTAAATGCTTTTGAGGTAGCTTAAAAAAATGTTAAGAAAGGGGAAAAAAATAAAGAAGAGAGAAGTCCATATACACTAAAATAATAGGTTAGTGACCTACATAATCTTAATGATTTTTATTCGGTTTTTGTTATATTTTAGGAGAGTGCCACATGGACACCCAATGATTTCCCCTTTCTTTTTTTCTTTCACATTTTAAATTCAATCTACTCCTAAATTCTCTCTCCACTTCTTCCTAATTTCTCATCTCTCTTTTCTCTTTTCTCACAACTCCTACTCTCTCTCCCCCATCTCTCCCATATGTTTCAACTTATACTCAAGGGAAAAAAAAGAGGCAAATCTCTAACATGGCCCAAGCTTAAGTTCGGGTTTTTTATGCAACTTTTTTTTTAGGTTTTTTTTTATTATTTATTTTTGTTACCCTTTGTTTACTCACCTGTGTTTGCACGGGTTCATTCGCTAATTTTATTATGGGAAATAGTTAATGAGAATATAAAAATTAATGAGGGTTGTAAACAGATATTGGGTTGGAGGATAGGAGAATGGTGGGGTGGGAGATAGTATCTTACATGGCCTTGTAGCTAATGGATTCCAATGTGTTGGGAATCTTATACTCTAGCTTATGTGGAGGTCTAAAATCATTCACTTATCAGACAGCCCTTGTTAACCTTTCGATTTATTTTTTAACCAAGTTGACAGAAAGAAAACCCTTTTTCTACCCTACTTTATTTGAAAATAAAGCAAAATTCGGATTATTGTTAAATAGAAGAAAAAAACAAAAAAAATGCAGAATTGGGTACAAGTTTGGGGGTGGGTGGATGACCATACTACACATTATCAATTTAAAGATTTCCCAACTAGATGGTCTAGAGGGTTTGAATCATCTCCAATCATACCCATACCAATCAATGCATGACATGATGCCTAACCAAGGATGTCTTGGTAATAGGGTTTCATAGTCTAATACATTGCAAATAAGTTCTTGTATTTTTATCAAAGTATTGTTTGTCAAGCTTCGTGTTGCAAGCTAGGTAAGTATAGGTCTATCATGTTTGATATGTTTCCATTAAAATTGGAGATTGATTCGAACCTTGGTCTAAATCAATCATGTCATCCCTCCAAAGGAGAAGGGTTTTCAGTTTCTTTTTTATTTTTATTTTTATTTTTATTTTTTTAATTGCAGTGTTTATAATTTACATTTTTTTAGTGGCGATGCTTATGTGACTATCAACATTAACTAAATTACTTTTATCACAAAATAATAAAAATAATAATAATAAGAATTATCAAGAAGAAAAAAGTCCCATAACATTTATCTCTTTCATTTTTGATCTGGTAATCCGATATAATTTGATTCCACAACGAAGATAGAGAAAACTTTCTATACTTTCTCCAGCTAGATGAGAAAGAGGGAAGGACCAGTTACAATCCCATATTTGAGGGAAGGACCGCTTACAAGTTACAATCCCATATTTGAGGGAAGGACCACCTACACCCCCTACATATTTAAGCAAAAAAAAAAATACACCTAACCAACTAACTACCAGACATGGAGGAAACGGTTAGGAGGCCCTTTGAACAGTCACTCTTCCGGATTCCCACCAAAAAGTCAACAAGAGCACAAAAGCACTAATGGTTCCAAGGCTCAGCTAGCGAGCACCACCACACCGCCTCCACACCGACGTGGCAACCAGCTCCTTGTCTTGCCAGCACAGCACCATCGAGGCCTGTCGTTTCACCACGTCGAACCCCCTCACTAGCGCCTGCCGCGCTATTAACTCGGCCTGAAAGTACGTGAACTCACTGAACGGCACCGGAAACATCCCGGCCCCGGCGAACAGTTCCCGCCACGGAGAGACCCGATTTCTGGCTGCGGCAACGGCGGCAAAAATCTTCGGCCGAAGGAGGTATCTCTCAATTTTCTGCATCAAATCGGCGCCATGGGTGTTGGCTGCGTCCAGTGATTCGAGCACCGACGAGTATAATTCAAGCCCGTTGATAAAGTTCCGGCGAAACGGCGGAGATCCGGTGTCTCTCCAGCCCTCAGCGTCGACGAACACGATGATCTGCGGCGAGATCCGCCGGAGAAAATTGAGGAATCCAACTCCGGAATCCGACTCACTGACATGTCTGAGGATCGCCGGCGAAAGATTGATAGCGGTCTTCTCACCTTCGTTGAAACAAATCGCGTTGAAGAACTTTGTGATCCCGAAATTTGGAATGCTTACGAACTCAATGTGGAAACGGATTCCGTTTTCTCTCGCAAAGTGGCAGAGATTATCCTTGATCAGCTTCGCCTCGATAAAAAATTCTTCTGATATAACAGCGGTAATTCGAAGAGCTGACGGATAAACATTACAGCCTTTGAATCTGTTTGCGAGCTCTTGCATAAACGACGCCCATTGCTCTCCGAGACCAATCTCAAAATCTATAACATGTAGGATCATTGTTCCATCTAGAGCCTCGAGAAGCGCTTGATTAGCGGTGAAATTAGCAAACAGAGTGATCGGAGAGATCTCGCAGAAGGCCTTGTAGGCTCTGATCTTTTGCACTATCTCCGAAGTAGAGAGACGAGGCGTCCGATTCGAGCCGGTGAGAAGTAATTGAAGAGCTTCTTTGAAGTAAAACGCAGCTCTTTGGAGCGGTTTTCCGACCGGAGATTGCAGCCGTTGATTGAGCCGCGCCAATATCACTTGCGCGAGCTGTAACTCGTTTGAGTCGACGCATCCAGCAGCTCTAATGAGTTGACCTAGACTATCAAACTCGAGGTTCGCTTCGATGCCGCTCTGCAACTGATAGAAATCGTTCGACGGATTGAAAGAAATAGTATTACTACTTAGGTTTTGATTCGGAGAGAAAACAGATAGATCGAAATCAGGGTGAACCAGGGAAGAACCATCGAAGCAGGGATCGGAGGACGGTGAGAGGTGAGGAAGATCCGAGTTTAGGGGTTCGTAGGTACCGAATTGGGGAAGAAATTTGAACTCAGGGTCAGAATCGTCTTTTTCTTCCAAACCCCACATCATGGAATTCCAGTCGTCATGTTGCACAGGGTGGTTAAACTGAAGAGAAGGCTCACCAGCCAACAAGCCGGGGACAGAAGGAATCGCCTGAACTGATTCTGTCCGGCCAGCGACAGGGCTGGAGCTCCGGCGGAGGTCGAGAACAGAAGTGGGTTCGTAACAGGAATTGATGGTATTAAAGAGCCTGTCTTGGGTGGTGGTGTTGCAGGAAAGCGGTTTTGGGTGGACGAATTGGTTGGTATGGTGAGTGGTGAAGGGAGATTTCATGGCTATTTGTTGGTTTGGGGATTGAAACGGTGGTTCTGGTCGTTAAGGGAGAATAAGAAAAGGGAAGAGGAGAAGAGGGATCTTAAGAGCTGTTCGAGGCTTTAAGCCGCTCTTCACCCTCTCACCCTCTCTTACTCTATTGGAAATTGAGTGGGCTTTCCTTCGGTTATCGTCTTGCGGCTTTTATCGTGCATGGGGTATGGAGGTATGGTCATGACGAATCATGCCATGTGGACGTATATGGCCATTACATGCTGGGCTGGGGATGAGTCAGCGGGGTCTTTCTCGTCTTTGAAGCTTGTACTTGAAGGTATGCTTCTTCCTGTGCCTTTTTTGTTTTTAACTCTTCTTGACGCGTTTTAGCTTTTGCTCGTTTGGCTTGGGCTTGCTTTCAATTTGCAAATATACCCTTTTCATAAGTTGCACATCATCTGCACCTGTCTCTCTAGAAACCAAATATGGCTTCGATAATGGCTGTTATAACGGTATTCGAACATTTTTTTTTTTTTTGTTAGTTGATTACATGAGTTTACAATTTTACAAAACAAAGCAAAATTTCTATATGGGGAGTTGATTTTAGAGTAGAAAAGAAGTTGACTTAAAAGGGGTAAAAAATATAAAAAAAAAGTTTTGAAGTCCATTCTCTCTCTCTCTCCCCCTTGGGGCTTACACTCTCTATGAACTAGTTGTGCCTCCAGTACCTGTAAAATGCATAAATTAATCCTTATTTTGCTTCAAAGGACCAAAAACTGGGATACAAATTTTGCTCATAGGCTTAACATATTTTTCCAAATCATATCTGTTCAATTGAATTTAAACAGGTAGTTGGTTCATGACTAATGAGCAGTAAAAACAGTGAAATGCGTTCATCTCACAAACACCAAGTTTCTAATAGGGAGGGAAAGTTGGTTTTTTGAGCAGCAAAGAAGGTGACTTAAAAAGAAACAACACTTTTTAAGGCTTAATTTTGTTTCCTTTATACCTAGTGGCTCATATTTAGGTTTTCATCACTTTTAAGGTATCAATGAATTGAGGGGTCATGTAAATCTGTAGATATATGTTTGTTAATTAGAAATATTCGTTATCTCCTACACTATAACATTTTATGTACCATTTGGAGGTATAACAATTTAGTGACGAGAATGTTGTGCGGAAGCCTAGATTTGAATTGTGCAGCAATAATTAGAAAAAGAAATTAATGTAAACAGCACACACATACAAAGCACAAGACGATTTAACGTGGTTTGGCGTAAAACTTACATCCACGGGCAAAGACAATCAAGAGAGCTTTTACTATATAAAACCAGAAATTACAAGAGCACAAGCTGCCTCCTCTCTCTTCCAAACCCTATTCTATGGTTTAAGAGAGAGAACAACCCTAAACCTAATCCAAAAAAGGAACCCTTAAAAGAATCCTACTTTTACAGTTATAATAGAAGAACCCTAATCCATATTTGGAAACCTAGGTTCACATGGATTTCCACTTCCCAAGATAACCCATGTTTCTAAAACCGTGTAAAGCTACAACACGATGGAGTTGTTGAATTCAACCTAATGACTCTAGAGTCGTGTGAATTTATGCCACTGACTCAACAGAGAATGTGATCTACATAAGAAAGTAAGAAAGAAGCTGTAACTTACTAATTTGTGGATGTACATTTCCCCTGTTATTTTCCAACTAGAGTTCCTAGCTCACCATACAGTTAGTACCTTTTAGACCTTCATGGTTTTAAGAGAAGAGCAGATCCACATCCTTCCCTGCCTTTACCTGCAGAATTGAGCTTATTGTACGTTCAATTAACCAAAAAGAGCCTTAAATCAAACAGGAGAATACCAAGGAAAATGTTTCCTTATGTTCATTCAGGAATACCTTTGTAGAAAGTGGTAAATTAGGGTCCATCGCTTAAGTATGTTATGAATTTAATTAATCACCTTTGTTGTTTGTATTTTGTCAAGACTACATACTTCAACCACATCAGTTTGTAACATACTTACAGTGTAAAAGTTTAGTCTTTCACCAATTTTAACACTATAGAGATTCATAATATGACCTTGTTCATTCCACTGGCCGATAATCATGAAATGAGGGAAAGGTTGCATGGTATATTCTCAACTAACTCCACTATTACAAGAAATAAAAAAAGAGAAATCTATGATGTTTATTTATTTATTTAAAAAAGAAAGATCAGTAATCCACCTACAATTTTCCATTTCTTTCAATTAATACATTTGTTATGGCTTGTCAAATCTTATGTCACCTATTGCATAAATTTGAAATAGTGATATTACATAAAAGAAAAATCCTAGAAATATAATCCTATATAACAAATTATCCTACATGAGCAGCTTGGAAGTCCTATCTACCCATCTAGTGCTCTTATCCTAAGTAAGCTAATTAGAAGTTCACAATAAGTCCTATCATTTGTACTAGCCATTGGCTTGTGCATGCTCATGCACATGCTAATAAGAGGGTTAAAAGGTTGGTTAAAACTTTGTACTTTAATAAGAGAGTGTGAGTGGATAAACCTTTTGGATAAGGTGGGGATTCCTCTACTAGGATTTTGAAGGGTGTAAGCTATAGATCATCAGTCATTTAGGTTCTAGTAATGGAGTGTGTGTGGAGATGAAACTAACTGTATAGCAAGAAAATTTTCTATCCAAAGAGGATAAGCTAACATTGATTCATAGTGCTCTGTCTAATCTCTTAGTGTACTTCATATCTCATTTCACAATTCCAGTCTCAGTTGCTATATGAGATTGTAGAAGCTTGAAAGGGACTTTCATTGGGATGGCCCAAATGATGAGAAGCACTAGGTGACATCCCCAATGGAACATGCTGGTATGGGTTTAAAACCTCTGCATATATTAAATTAATGAAGCTCTCTCCAGTAAATAGGCATGGTGGCTTGGGCCCAAATTGAACATGTTATGGAGAAATGTGATAGCAAAAAAATGTGTAGGGAGCTGAATTGAGAAAGCCATGATTTCAATAGCAATAATGGGTATAATATATGGAAGGGTACTTAAAAGTTTTAGTGTTGTTTTCAAATCCTTTTTTCCTTCTCAAGGTTGAGAGAGGTATCGGTTGAGATTTCGGGAAGACAGATGGTGTGAATGTATACCTTCAGTGGAAGCATATAAATCTCTTTATCATCTAGTAGTGAAGAAAGTTGTTGTAGTTTTGATGTTAAGAAGATTGTATTTTACCACCATTTCAGAAGGCACCTAAATGATTGGAAAATTGATAGTCTTATCAATGTTATGCCTTGATTAGATTAGATACCCATAGACTGCAACTTACTGGTCATTTCATTTGGACATGAACCCTGATGTAATTTTGCAGATAGTTTCTTCTACATTGCTATCGTGTGGTCTAAAGAACATGTTTTTCCCATCAATTTATGTGGAATCTCACATTCCCTTTAAAGCGGCCTTCATAAGTTCAGGTAAGATTCTCACAGTTTATCGCATTTTCTAAAAAATAGTTTTATCATTAATATGTGTTTTCATTACTGGTCAAGTTGAGAATGAGTGAGTTAACTCATCCTTCATTGTGGCTTTTCTGACAGTAATTTTACAGTACTTTTGCATCTTTTAAGTTCCTGTTAGGTCACTCCTTGTAATGTATTGGACTTAATGTGGTTTCTTTAGAGAAGACCTTTTTTAAATGATGCATTATTCTTTGGAATCTAATCCCTTAGTCAACGCATTTTATAAGATGAATGTCATGTTTTAAGTGGGTGACTGACCAACTTAGAAGCTTACTTTACTTTTTGTCTTCGACCTTAAAGGAGTGTAGAGGTATCAACTCTTCCATCTTCAAAATTTATTGGGATGACTTGTATATGTCGATCTTGTTATTATAAAAGTTTCCCTTACATTTTACATAGCTGGCACAATGGCTTTGTGTGTATAGTTTGTTGTATGAAACTTCTCTTAGCCTTTTGCCTTTTTATTTCCTTCTAATAAAATTCAATATCTTATTTATCAAAGAATTTTAAAAAATTCTTCTAAACTACTTCAATTAGAGGACTAACTTTTGACTTTTTAACTTTTCCTCTTTGAATTCTAGTAGATTTAATAAGATAACATTATTCTTTCAACAGTATAAACTCAAGGTGTACTTTGGGAATACTTTTTTTGTCGCTGCTTAATTATGTATATGACTTTAAATTAAAACTTTTTTTAACAGATCATAAGGAAGGTTATGCAGCACACAAGCTATGATACCAAAATTGATGCAACACCAGCCTTAAGAATGTTGTTATATGTAGGTAACCAACCAATGGATTATCATAAAGCAATAGCCAATTTGTAAATGATTGTGGTGCGCATTATAAGGATTAATAGATGGGCTATTTAGGTTTCAAGAATGGTTATAACATCATATATCAACGTAAGTATAGATTCTTTCATATAAAGTATTGGGACAATCAACAAATTAGGAGATCTCTAATCAAAGTTGTGGATTGGGATGATGGGTTAAAGGGTGTTGTTTGGGGTAACAAGTTATAGGCTCAGAGAGATTAACAAGTGAGAGAATGGCATAATATAAAAGGACTTATGCTAGGCTTGAAATACTTCATGATCTATTAATTAAGATAATAAAACTACTTTAAAATGACTAAAATCAGCAACATAACTCCTCTTTTGATGATACAAAAGTGTACCACCAGGGTCTTCTAGTGTGGACCACACCAACCCACATGTGAGTCTCACTTAGCCTCCAATGTCCGCATAAAACCCCCTTTGTTTGAAAAAAAACTCAACCTCAAGTTTTGTAGGTAAAAAGGATCAACAACATTGGGGAGCTCGAACCACATAACCATAGACAAAATTATCTAACAATCAGATTGTGATGTAACATTGTCCTTTTGCAAGCATCTAATTTTGGAAAGACCTTATAGTAAACATTGGCATGCACCTCAACTAATAGCATACTTAAATAAGTGACTATAGATTCCTTAAAATGTAATGAAACCACAAGTGAATGTAAGTCTGTATATGTCAACACTTATTCTTCCACTTTTGCATGTTAAGAGCTAGATCAACAATGTTTGCAATCATCACAGACTCATGGACTGGTGTACCTATCTGAATAGGTTAACATATTGATTAAGAATTTGCTCCTCATCAGATGGCTGGCCACAAATTGGGACAACAATAGGCCCGTGTTCTTTATTAGATGATCTAGAAACACATCAATAATCACGTCAGCCTCCTCCATATTAATGTCTTCATCTTTGACATTTTCTTCCACACTTGATGGTTCATCTTCATGCTTTATAATAACAGTTTTGGAATCAAGAACATCTTCACTTTCCTTCTGTTTTTCATGTTGGGATTCTTCAAAGATGGTTTGAGTCTTCTTTAAGCTTTCCTGGAGTGCATCAAATGTATTTCTTAGATTCACTTGTGTTAACAGACTTTACTTGGAAGTGATAATATATTTTCCAATCACAAATCTGCAGAATATTAAAAGTCCTATTGATATTGACATTCCTCCCAACCAACCATTTCTTTCCTAGAATCACTGGATGACCCATTAAAACGTTTTTGTCCAAATAACACATAGCACCAAAAATTGGTGTAACACCACCAATGAATTCTCTAAGCCCAAACTGGATAATAAAGTGATTCTCTTTATAATAACAAAATGATCCTGCTTCAGGATGTTGCGAAAGTCTCTCAACCAAACAAGGAGATATGTAGTTGTCCTTAGATAGGTCACAAAGTATGACCCTAACATGTTTTTCATGTGAGAAAGTGAAAGAGTATTTAACTGTGAAAACCATTGACTCTCTAAAATTTTAGGGTCTTAGGACTTTCCAAAAAGTTCAAGGTTTAGGCCTATTTCCAAAATTTCAGGGTTTAAGGCCCTTTTCAAAAACTTTAAGGTCTAAGCCCTTTTAACATTTCTCCTCTAACCTCCAAAGGAACCCAACTAGTAGGGACTAGTTGAAATAATAATTCTCCAATGAACTGAAAATAACCAACCAATGATCCCAATGACTCAACTGGATTGGAGCCAATTGATAACCTAGCTCTGATACCGAAATTGATGCAACACCAACCTTAAAATTGTTGTTATATGTAGGTAACCAACCAATGGACTATCATAAAGCGATAACCAATATGTAAATGACTGTGGTGTGCATTATAAGGATTAGTAGGTGGGCTACTTGGGTTTCAGGAATGATCAGAACATCATGAATCAAGGTAAGTATAGATTTCGTCAAATAAAGTATTAGGACAACAAACAAATTAGATCTCTATCAAAGTTGTGGACTGGTAGGATGGGTTGAAGGGTGTTTTTTGGGGTAGCATGTTATAGGGTCAGAGGAACTAACATGTGAGAGAACAACAAAATATAAGAGGACTTATGTTAGGATTATAGCAAAGACTCGAGGGTTGCTTTTCTGATCAAGTTAGACAACAAGGTTATAAAGACTTGCAAATGAGGTTTTGGTTAAATAGAGGTCTATGGTGTCTAATGGTTATAAAGGTTTTTGGTCCAAATATGGGTACCATAGGTTGTAGGAAGTGGGAATAGGGGCCTACTATTGTTTTAGATAGGACAGAGGTATCTACAATATCTAGGGATTTATGAGAGTAGAAATAGGGCTGGACAGAATTGGCTTTACCAAAGCATAACAAAAAAAAAAGTTGTAGCTACTATCTATAACTAGAACTAATTCCGCATAATTTAAAACTCAAGAACCAATACCAAAGAATCATAAATTAGAGATTCACACTCACTTGAGAATCTTATGGATAGGTTAGAAACATTTTCAAAATATATTTGTGGTTGGTTTAATGCTATCATAAGGGTGTATTGGACTTGGGATTTGGATTATTCATCAGGGAACAATTATGAGGTGGATTTATGTGAATACCACAAGTTCTTGCAATAGGGTTTTGTGATTAAGATTGGAAAAACAACAAAGGGCTTTGTATGATAGGGTGTTGTAGGATTATAGGGAAAGTGTGTCCTTGGGTTTTTAAAGGAAACTAGCCAGAGAGTGGTTAAATTGATACTGCTACAACGTTTATGGATGATATATCAATCTAATTTCTACTTAGACTTCTAGGAAGAATGATTTTCAATGTGCTGTAGGTTTATGGAGTGAATAGGGTTAGGGTTTGATGGAAGCTAACAACAAAGAAAGGGTTGGGTGATGGGTTACTAACATGTTCTGCAGGTTGGGTTTTAAGAACATCTTCAAGAAAGTCCTTTAATGGTGAAAATAATAAAACAACAAAGGAATAACGAAGAAGAAGAAGAACAAGAAGCATATGAAAGAAAGAGAAGAGAAGATAAATACTTATTGAGTAATCACTTACCCACGATCCAAGTAATCCGTACTTGGATTCTAAACTTAGGTTCCAAGCTTGAAGTAAAGGAGTTCACTGGTTGAGAGCAATAAACCCAATTTTTTTTATTCATATTAAAACAAGTATGGAAGAGTCTATTCTTATAGCCCATAATCAACCTCCCTTTCCCTTATAATTCAAATTCAAACAGATGAGTAAACTTTCCTAAAATAATAAATAGACCTAATAAGACTTTTACCTAAGCTTTCTAATAAAAATTTGCTAAAAAATAAACATTAAAAGAGCAAAGAACATGGCCCCTAAAGCTTAGTTGACCAACACTTAAATGTGAATAGTATATGTGTTGTCTACTTTGCCCAAAAACAACAAACAACAAACAACAAACAACAAACAAACAGCCTTATCCCAACAATACTTTGCCCAAAAACAATAATAATAATTCCTTCCATGTCCTAACCTCTAATACTTTATAATCTATTAATTACAACAATAAAACTACTATAAAAGGACTAAAATCAGTAACATAACTCCTCTTTTGATGAAACAAAAGTGTGCCACCACAGTCTTCTCATGTGGACCCCAACAAGCCACGTGTGGGTTTCACTTAGCCTCCAATGTCCGCATCAGAAGGCCTTCCATGAGAGAATCTACTCTTTTTACCCTAAGGTCTAAACTTGGTCAATTAGAAAGTAATATTAATTTACTTGTGCAACAATGTGTTTTCCCTAAGTGGGTATACTCTTCATCTTTTATTTTTGAATTTTTTTTTGTTGATAAATACTGGGTATACTCTTAATTGAAACTAGTATAAGTAAAGACTTTTATAAAATATGTCCAAAGCAGTCCAGAAATTCCCCACTCTATCTGGATTTTTATTCTATTTTCTTTTTGGGAGGTGAACTCGCATTGCACTCATCACCTACTCAGTATGTCAATGGTATGCTATTTTGATCTACCGTTGATATAATACAATTGAAATATATTCTACTACAATGTGATGACACTCATCACCTAGACATGTAAAATTATTTACAGATTGTTTCATATTGAACAAAAATCTTCATTTACTAAAGCTAGCGAATAACTAGAGTGATAAACATAGATTCTTCTCTTTAGTGGCACATTTTTGTATAAAGTCTTTTTCCTCTATAGTTTTTAGGAAAGCTCATAATTTTCAATTGTCATATCCACATGCATGTACAACAAAATTGAATTCATTAGAGATATCTTGCTGAATTTTCCAACAATACTCACTATAAACCATTTTAACTTAATTACAAAGCCTTTTGATTTAATTTAAAATATCTCAAACTTTTTTTTAATGATCAATGATGAATTAGCCATTGGTAATCTAGCCATTTTATCAACTACTTATTCATTGCAATTAATCCTCTTTGAGAGATCATTTGAATTGTGAACCATCTCACTACCCACACATGTGCATTTGCATATGGATGAAACCCACCATTCAGTTTTCCCTATATATCTTATGCCAAACACCTAAATAGATGCCATGATCGTATTATAGATTGCATTGTTATTTTATGATTAAAATAGTCTTGAATTGAAAAATAATTTCTATGGTCATCTTATTCGACCAAATTTTAGCATGAGACCCATCAAATGCTTGATCCACTCATAATCCAACACATTTAACCTATTGAATCTTTTTTATCACTCATCAGTTACATTGTGTTCATAGTGCAAGTACAATACTAGTAGTTGTGTATATGTGCATCGCATATCACCAATAGTGTTCACTCATTACAGTGAACATAAAATGGTCATATATTGATCACCTTTCATCTTTGTGTTCAAACAACCTGGTTTGAAGGAAGTGATTAAGTTGGCCTCAAACACGTGACCTTATGGTTAGAATGTGTTGGAGGAGATGGTTCAGGCATCTCCTCAAACCAGGTCTGTGACTTGGGAACCTAGATGGTATGTCGGCATTCTGAGCATAGAAACCTTATGGGCGGTTAGTACATTAGGCCTAATACTGTAGCCTTTAGAGTTTCTGTGACCCTAAGTCCCTCAAATAGATAAGCCCTACTGCCTGCCAATGCTCCTCCTCAAACCAGGTCTGTGACTTGGGAACCTAGATAGTATGTTGGCATTCTGAGCATAGAAACCTTATGAGTGGTTAGTACATTAGGCCTTATACTATATAGCCTTTAGAGTTTCTGTGACCCTAAGTCCCTCAAATAGATAAGCCCTACTGCCAGCTAATGCTCCCTTATCCTGGTATTATGCATCCCTCTCCTTATGAGTGGTCATGGGTTCAATCCCGTGGAATGGCAAGAGTTAGCAGTAAACCAAAGGTACCTCTCCTGCATTATATTATGTTGTGGGTCCACACCACAGCTTGTCTTAATGGGTTAGAGAGGGAGAGGGATATCTCCATGTCTAAATTGTGGAGAGAGCATGCCATGCCTAAACTGCAGTGGGGCTGACATTAAAATGCAAATAATTGTCTCAAGCGAAGTCGAAATCAATCGAGGGAAAAGTACAAAGCAAAACCAACACATCCTAAGAATCCTTGCCATCTATAAGGACCCCATAAGATGGTTCTTTCTTCTAAGATAGATACGCTATGAACATGGCAAAATTACCTCCACTACTCCAACCTCCTTTTTGGAGTGGATGATGATGACTATCTTTATGAATGATTATAATTTAGAATCTCAAGCCCTTCTTTTGTGTATTACAAGTTTCCTGTCCCTTCCCTTGCAGCGTGTAAGGTGCATTTAATTGAAATCTTTGTTCTCAAAGCAGAAAGCCTATCTGTGCTCAGGAATACCGTACTTGCAATCTTAAAGATGTGTTTAGTAGGAAATTCTATATCGAAATGTACATAAAATATGGTCAATTTATTCATCTTTCATTTTGATATGGCTTAAAAGCCTATTCTTCACTTTTCATTTCCAAGGTAAATGGATAAGAAACCATATAGACTTAATTATTGGAAATTGATTCCATAAATGTATCCATGATTGAAATTATGAATGACTAGTAATATCTTGTCATATAAAGCCTATAAAACCTGCAAACCTAGGGAGCTGATTTTCTTTTACATAAGGAACCCAAGAATCTTTAAGGATGAACACACTTGTTGCACCCTGTATTAATACACCATTGGACCAAAATTTACTTAACACCAACACTCACTGTATTTACGAAGATCCCCTTGTATTTTCAAAAGGAGCAAATGTTCTGTGACCAAAATTGATGTGACCATGTGTGATGTGCACTGTTGAATGACACGTTATGTATTTTTGAATTTGGAACCTCTTTTTAGACACATGCTTCTTTAAAAGAAAACTTTTAACCCCATACATAACATGTGTTAGCCTGTCGTATGCACACATTTGGTCACACGAATTTTGGTCACAGAAAATTTGCTCCCACAAAACTAATGTGTTTAAACATCATTATCACTATACTATTAGAAACCAGCTAAAACACAGATCTCCTTGCATGGGTATAGATTCTCTCATGTAAAAATTCAACGGTCTGGAGCAGCAGCCCCTCTGTGCTGAGTAAATTGACTGAACTCCTAATTGTCTTTTAAAGAAAGAAGAAATATTTGGAGATGGCCACCTCCACAAGTTGCCCTTTATTTGCATGATAAATGTCTCAATACAAGTTGTACTCATTCTTCATACTAGTAGCACTCTCCCATCATTTTCTTGTGAAAAAATTCACACGTATACGTGATAACTTAAGCGGGTCTCCTCTCCTTAAGTGGCAAGTTTCAGTCTAATAGCATATCTCTCTTTCCTCAGCATTTCTTGATTGAAAATGAAATACTTTAGTATCGTTATTAGGGAAAAGTCCACTACATGGTGGGGTGTAGAGCTGACATAGACAAAGGCATCAAACTTTTTTAGCCAAGTCCCATCTCTTGGACGGCACTTTACACTAATGAAGTTCATAAATGTTGAGGAGATCCACATTTCCTTCCCCAATACGTTATATTATTATCAAAGATTGTAAATAAATGAAAGGGAGATTACTTTGGAGGAAACGTGATTCCATGAAAGCTCTTAAAAGGTTCAAATATTTTTGTATCTTTTTCTTTGTACGTAGGTTGTAGATGAACGGAAGGATGTTTGAATGGTGGATGGGTTTCCACCATCGAACATATTCTTCATCTCTCTCTCCCTCTTTCTCTGCCTGTCCCTGTCTGTGTCTCTGCCTCTCCTCTTTCCACTTCCCATCTCTTCACCGCCAAAGCTTTTGTTCGTCACTCCTGAGCGTGATATCTACGCCCTATGTATATAACATGGCACCAAAGCCATTCATGCGTCTCTCGGCCATGCCGTAGCCAACAAAAGCTGCCCAACTGGGTCGCAGATGATTTCACGCCGCCCAACTGGGTCCATCTTTGCCTCCCGCTGGTTTCAATTCTACGCCGCTATCAGTGGGTTCCACTAGTGAGTTTTCCTTCCGTCAACAAAATTTGACTGAAGTCCATTACTTTCTTCTTTCCGAATTATAAGGTAGGGATGTGTGTAAAACGAATATATATATATATATAAAAAGGAGTGAGAGAGAGAAAGAGGTCATATTATATTTGTAGGTTATTTTAGAGAATGGTTGGGAAAGTATCGTCAGCGCTGCCGCCACCCCTTGTGCGACGTCGTGAGCCGAGACAGAAGGGGGTATCATTTCACTTTTAAGGGGTGATGTGACATCCCCAAAAAGTGAAATGATACCCCTCTTGTGCCTTGGCCCACAACATCACACAAGAAAGGGCGGCACAGAGGATATGAGGCCATATAAATACTTTTAACATTAACCATAACCCATTATCTAACTTAACAAATACGAATGTCTTAATAAATTTTTGTAATTAAATATATACATATCAATATATCTACTAACTTAAATGGATACGGGCGAATATAGATCCATATTACTTAATGGATATAAATATAAACCTATGTGTATCTGATTTGATAAAATATATGTTTGTGTAAAAATGTTTGATTATAAATGAATTGAATACAGATATACCAATACCTGCTTCATATTCAGTTTATTTACATTTTTAGAAAAGCAAGTGGATCCTTTTGAACCATACGATCTGCAAAAAGGAATCCGACGGTTCTAACGATAGAAGAGACTAAAAATGATAGGTGTCTAAATCATGATGTTTTGCAAACGAAACGTGGAGTGCTGGGTTCCGTTTATGGATCAAAAAGACATGGAGATAATTTGATTCAAATGGGTTGTTATGGAGATCGAATCCGTGACATTCGATTATGTTGTCAGGGTTAGTGACGTCATAGGGGTATTTTAGTATATGGATCTTAATCTTTTCATTATTATTTTTATAATAAAAATACCCTTTATTTAGCGTTTATATTGGGTCTGATCTTGTTGGCGTATCAAACATCTGTCATTATTGAAGATTTGAGGGCCCTAATTTATTATTATTTTTTGGAGTTATCTATGTACGAGTTTTGCTAAGAAAGAAGGATCGGGCGGTCGAGTTTGTCTTTTGGCACTGGGCTGGGACATCTGGTGGGCCCCACTTGGTCGTGGCCTCGTGGGGGCGGGCTTGCTTAACGATAAGAACATCTCAACCCCAAATTTTTGATTCACTTGTCGTTTAGCGTCCTTCGCTCAAACACACGCTTTATAATTAATCTTAGACTTAGCGCATAAAGCCGAGGACGTGATGGCGTCCAAAGAAGAATAATCCAAGCCCAACACCAAAATACGGTGGGAAAGGTGGGGACCGGGAGAGAGACGGGGCACTTTAAGGTGTCCGAAAAAATGGATTGAAAATGACTTGGTAGGTCCCATCAAATTGGCCTGGCATGAGCAGGTATCTGGTGAACCGAAACCCAGCCCTTCAGTCGACAAAACATTTCTAGCCCAAATTCAGTTCATGGAGAATGGTTGAGGTTCTGTCCAAGCAGCCCTCAATGATGGTTAAGTATTTGTTAGTGTCAGTTTTCAGCATAACGACCTAGTAAGTGTAGGCTTACACATGGGCCAGGCTTGGGCCGAGACGAGATACGCTCTAGAGCGGAGCATAGCCCGACTTTCTCAATCCTAACTTATCAACATAAGTAAGGACTAATGCCGGTTCAAACTAAGTGATTGGGGCAGGCTTAAGCATTTTTCCATGAAATATTCTAATCAGTATCTTGTCCATTAACTGTCAGGATGCTCTCCTGTTCACAAGATTTCTTGCGACCAAGAGAGGTGCGTGACATACCCACAAAAAAAAAAGTAATTTTCACTTAATTGGGCTTGCATGTGTGCCTCTCCTGGTTGCAAGAAATCTTGCGGGGATGAGAGGATCTGGGTTTGTCCATTTATGCTTAGGTCTTACTGTTAGACCCTCAACATCCTTAGACGTAGCTCAGGCCCATCCTAAATTAGCGGACCAGGCCATGTGTATCCCATGCAAAGCCCAATTGAAGGGTTGTTGGGCATTCAAATGTTGAGCATCTTCTTTGTGGAGCCACATCAATTTGACGGTATCCAATTGTTTATTTTAGATCAGACGGTTGGCATAATCCCATTTCACAGTCTGTCTTGTACGATAAAATAGGTGTTTAATTTAACAAGTTATCAAATTGATGGTTAAGCAGATCAATGTAAGAATTCAAGTTTAAGGTGTGGAAAATGAAAATTAGATCTAAAAGTGTCAACCCTCCAAGCCCGCCGCTTGATACCGATCGACAACTAGTCCAATACACATTTAGGGTGGTATAGCTTTGTTAAGGTCTACCACGAAACATTAGCCGAAGAGTTGTTACAGTGCAAGATCTCATGGTCATGAAATTGAGACGAGACAAACATACACCATGGAATGCACATGTAGAACAGTGGAAGCTTTCACATTTCTTCTGAATCGATCAAGGATTTTGGCATCATTGCCTGTGATATATAATATAGTTAGTCAAACAACCATCGCATTGACTTTAATCTGAAAGCCATTTCATGCATTTTTTTTACCCTATAATCCATGCTTTGGCAATGGCGTTTTACTAGTTTGGCCTAATTGTGGTGATGTGGTTGATGAACATCTAAAGTCGCCGGAGTCGAATTTTTCTTCATCGATAAATTATATACATGCCCTATGTTAACCTCGGAGTTCCACTGATAGATACAGTTCACAACCCACAGAGACGGAGTGAGAGATGCGTTTCATATCACATATTATCATATTTACTTCACGAGACTCAGAGTTTCTTCTCCTTCCGGGTCTCAGATTTCATGGCTATACAGTGGTCAGCCCCATTTTTGGGCTATAAACCACCCACCAAATGTCAAACAATACAACCACCTGAAGCGGAGGGGTGGGCACGGGCTGGGCCATAGTAGGCCCAAGCCTGGCCCTCAAATTATAGACTGGGCTCGGGCCAAGGCTTGGACCCGTAGGGGAGGGCTCGGGCCGAGGTTTGGGCCCGGCCCTCATTAATTGACCGGGCCTCGGGTCAGGCTTTGGGCCGGCCCATGAATTTAAAAAAAAATAATTTTAAGATGTAGGTTTGAACTCTAAACCTATCCAAGGTTC
>JAOXJP010275668.1:0-19853 GCA_025762735.1 Platanus orientalis
TAATGCAATATTTGTTCTATTGAATGTTTTATTTTCTTTTATTAAATGTTCAAGTCTATAAACTCTCTTTGATTTATTATTAACTTCGGGTACCGTAAATGCTTAGGAAGTCCGTGTGACTTGCTAACAAATTACATGATTGTTCCAAACGTTCAATTCTTCAATTATTTTTTATGTTTTAAGGATGTGCTCTTCTGATTAGGTAGAATATTTATTCGATTCTAACCATGATAATTTGATCCAAAATAAGTTACAAGTTATTTAATGGATCCTTGAAGCTTTAGATTCATTTAATATAGTTTTCCTATTTTTACATTATTGTTGCTTCATACTACGATGTGGAAACTTAAATCAGATCTTTCTTTTTTTTCTCTCTCATCTGTAATATTTGTTTTTGTTTCACAAGTTAATCCCTGTGAATTCGATCTTATAATGTATTACAAAACTTGTATACTTGCAAGTAAAACTATCATGGATTTTTGGTTCATTAAATTGGATCATCAGTCTAGGTGTAACAAGACACCTCTCACAACTTGTATACTTCATTAATGAGGCTTGGGGTGAGTTGTAAAATTAGTATTTTTTTGGTGTGCTGCATCAATAAACCCCTGCTGAAAGACTCTAAACAGAACCAAGTTATACCCTTGTTTCACTTCAGATTTCATCTTCTTGGAACCCATCCAACTCAAACCCAACAACTTGGTACACTCTAGTGTCTTCGGCCTTGCTTGATTTAGTTCTTTGATTGGTATCTTTGGGTGGTGCTGCATCATTTCCCATGCATTAGTCCTGTCACCTGCTTATCTTCCTAGATAGACCAACCTCTGCCACATGTCCCTGGTAATGATTAGCTGATACTCTAGTCTTATGGTTCGATCCACATTTGGTCAAAACGATTTCCTCCCGATCACCCAGTGCCATATGTCGCCCTGCTGGCCAGCTGCCACATCAGCTTCTGATTTGGCACAGTGCTTTGTCACGTGGTCTTCTCAAGCATTCTCCAATTGGTGTGCCAGATTTCGGCACCAATGGAATAACGGATAGGAATTGAATAAGCTGTCTAATGACACCAAAATCAAGCCAAAATGACATGACAAGCTTTGATCCGTAAAAGTAAGGCCACAAGAAGCAAACTTATAACTTTGACTTTCATGTAACCAATATCTCTTTAACTAACTCTTAAACGCCAAAATTGAACACTTATCAATAAGAACAACATTCTAACAGTAAGAGAAGATACATAATACATCCGGGACCGAATGACCATAACATGGCCATAACTTAGAATGATACCAATAATACCAATTGGGAAAAGTCAATGGGCTTCCCAAGGTTTATCATTGGCTCGAGTTTGGCTGCACCTGCATCAAGTTGGATCAGTTTACATGCAAAGTTTATGGTATCATATGTATCCTATGATACAATCCAGTTCATATTTTTTTTCTGTCTACTGATACAATACTAACAGAGAAACCATAAGATCCTTTGACATCAAACTGTATCAAAAGTATCCGTTGTATCGGCACTGACATGCTATGATAAAGAATGATACCACAAGATACATAACTATAACATGTAAGTGAGAGCGTTTAGAGCACCTATTATTTCAATTTTTTTCTTATTTTCTCATTCTTTTTCTTTCTTGCTTTTCTATTGTTATCTCCGGTAAAAAAATGACCACCCCATTTTGGTTTGGTTGGACTAAACTGAACTTGGTGCAACTACATCAAATCAAAAAAAATTCCTTCCAGATTTTGGTATTTTATTTTCCATCTTCATTTTGTCTCATTTTTTACTTGCTTTGGTTCAAGAAAATAGTTATATATTATAGATTAATGAGATTTATGCCTAACTAGCTGTAATCATTGAATGCTAATGTCTGCTTAGCCCGTTTGCACTGATCAGTAAATCCATTATATGGATAGCTAAAGTACAACATGCATTATTTGCATCTTATTTCCAGTCAAATAAGCTTTCAATATGCATTGTGTATATTAATTTATATAATTTTCATAGGCATTTTTACCTTAAATTTTGTCCCAACACTATGCTTCTGGGAATCAGAAGCAGCTACTCGCCACAAAGGGCTCACTGGCTTCTGCGATTGATTAAGCATGTTTGCAGCAAATAGCTGGGGCAGTTGGCAACTGCATGATGAGAGAAGTTGGATGGAATCAGAATGCAGGAGATCTCTGTTCTTCTCCAAAAAGCCACTTGTATCATACAAAACCTGATAATACACCACAAATCAGTATATGAAAAAGTAAATTTACGACTGCAATAATGGATAATTGATTCAGAAGGTTCTCAAACTGGCATGAGATTAGACTTGCTCTGTAAACATCAGCAAATTACGTATATCACACATTCACCTAGCTCTACATCTTGTCCCCATCTTTAATGGGAACAAGTATAATAACAGTTTAGCTCACAATATTCTTTTTAGATTATCTTCATGTAAACTTCCTATTATATCATAAAATCAGTAGTTAAACTTAAATTTAAAACAATTAGTCCCAGTTTTCAGAATGGCAGGTCTGAAAATCCATTACGCTTAACTTAATGGATTTTCTAGTAGAAGAAATGGAGTTTTAAGTACGGAGTTGTGAATCTAAAAAAGGGGGCTAGTAGACTTTAAAAAATTCTCCCTTTTTTCTTTAGGGGTCTGGCATGAGACTTTGAAGTTCAATCAGATGCTGTTGTAGTGAAAACTCCCAAGAACATAGGCAGTTTCCTGAATCTATAAGGCCCGAGAAACATGAGTTACAGCAACAAAAACAGAAAAGGTGAAATTAGTCTTAGGAACTGACGCACCTATAGATGGCGAGATTATGGTAACTTGATAAGTAATGCCCTGAGTAAAAGATTCATGCAATCATGAAATTATTGAAGGGTTTTCACTTGATGGTTATCTTCTTGACTTTAAAATTTTACTATACATTGCTCCCATTTTTTATTTTGTTCAGTCTGTATAATCATCTTCCCTTAGATCCACAACAGTAACTGCCTTTTTTACTATTATCCTTCATAATGTTTTCCATACTAATGAGCCCTGTGCAATCAAGAAACGCAAAACAATAGAAACACTGAGATCCTATTTTTCCCTAACGATGGACAACTGGATTACCAAGTTGATTTGTCAACGCTTGATTGTTACATCCCCCCCCCCAAAAAAAAAGAGGGAAATATTAAATAAATAAATAAAAGAAAGAAAATAACAAGCTTGCAAACCTCTAAGCTGTTAGCATGACTCATTACTGACCTCTCCAGCATAATGATGAACACTGAAAGCTCCACCCCTTTCCCCTTTAAAACAAGAGTTAGCATTCAAATGCTGCTTAAGCTTATTGGCAAGAGTCAAATCAGTAGCTTTAGGGAAAGTTGATTCTTCATCCAGTAAAGAGAGTAACCCCAATGGTTTCTGCACAAAGTCAAGATATTTAGTACATATAACGAAATTAAGATAATCTCACCACAAAGAAAGAGTAATTTGCACTACAGTACTCCCCAGAAACAATTTCTTGGAAAGGCAAGAGAATTATCTTCTTCTTTTTTGGTAAGGCAAGAGAATTATCTTTAGAAACTCATTATTTTATAGCAGATATCATCTCTAGAAATGCTTTGTGATATATAAGAAACCAGAATGGTCACAGACTTCTAATTTCTGTTCAAATACCTAAGACAAGAGAATTATTATAGGTATTTGAACAGAAATTAGAAGTCTGCAACCATTCTGGTTTCTTATATATCACTATTTTATAGCAGATGATATCTGCTATAAAACAGTGAGTTTCTAAAGTAGGAAATATAGTCCCATATAGTAATCTATCTGATTGAATACGCAAAACGGGTTTAAAATACAAACCTTCTCAAAGAGATTCAGACATTCCTCGTTGTCTTCAAAATCAACTTTTGTCCAATCAATACCATCTAGGCTATACTCCTGTAGTAGATATTCAAGGGGCATTACTACATTACTACTCTTAACATCAACTTATTACAAGAACAAACCCAAGAAGCTGATGTATGTCAGCCGTGAGAGAAAAAGAAAAAAAGTATTTGAAGATGAGATGAATCTACAGTAGAGTACATTATGATTCCACATTTCACATGAAAGAGCTGTACGGGCAGATTATAACAAGTGCACTGAATAAGAGAAACCTATAAAAGATAATATATATATATATATATGCTGACATTCCAAAACCAAACAGGAAGACATGGTACATAAGTACGAAGTTGCAAGGATTCAGACCATAAAAGTATCACATGGCTGTACCAGCTCAAAAGATCTGAACCAAACAATCAAAGTCACTTCCACATAATGGAAGTAAACTGGTGGGACCTGGAACACGGCACATGCATCTAGTTTAAAAAATGCAAAAGAACCCAATGCAGAAACATCAGCAAGTTTAACTATGAGACAAGACCGTATGATACCAAGATCTCCAAAAAGCTCTAAGCATCCAACTCCAAAAAAGCTCGAAGTCTCCAATTCAAAAGGGCTACATCTCAAACATGTCTCAATCATATCCTGAGCTATTTTCATAGAAGCCAAGGCTATTACCATCAGTCTGTTAACTTTGTATTCATTAGGACTCCATTACAATAAATATACACTCAAAATTCCACATGTGATTAAGTAATAAAGAAACTTGCACTAAATTACCTAATTCTCAAATGTAAACAGTAGAAAATGCCTGAGTGTCATCTTCCTCCTCTAGAATCTATTACAACTCATAGAAATTAGAAAATCCTATCGTTAAAAGTGAACTGGACTGGTCAGTCTGACTATTAGAACTTTCAACTATTAAGCTTTATAGGTATGTCCAACCCTCTGACCACTAAACACCCCAAAACTGTTGGCTTTTCAATGAATAATCCAGTTGAACCATTTACCTGTGATGTCATAAGAACAGTTCCATGTTGGGAGATCTACCAAGCCTAACCATTCAAGTATCCTTTGGGATGTAACAATAATAAATGAAACAAATAAAGAGCAAACACACAAGAACCACAAAAACACATGATTTACGTGAAAAACCCCAAAACTAGGGGAAAACCATGGAATCATAGAAACAACTTCACTATAATGGAAGATTACAAGCTTCACTCTCTCTTTCACACAACCCAAAACCCTGAGGAGAACTCCTTTCTCAACCCTTCTCTTTATAACCTGAAAAAGAAACTGTTCTCTCACCTTGAAGAACCCCCCCTTCAATGAAAAAACCCTCTCCCAGTTACAACCACTTTTTCTCCCACTCTTACAGCTTTCTCTTGCCTTTTTCAACCCTAGACAACCATAAGAACCTTAAATAAACCAAGGAAGTCGAGTTTACTTGAACTCCTACCAAATCACGCACCTTCTAAATCAGTCCAACAAAAAAAAAAAAAGATTTTCTGCGATTGGAATGATCCAAAATATTTGGATCGGTCCAAAACTTCTTGGATCGGTCTACCTGGCCACTGACTAATCTACAAACACTTGAATCCCCCTAGATCGATCCAACAACTTTGGATTGGTCCAAGCTTCAGTTTAGATCGGTCCACCTACTTTGGATTGGTCCAAACTGTCAGCATTGGTTCCTTGGCCTTTCTCGAGCTCTCCAACTCCTCCTTGATGTTACACCTGCCCACATCAGGCTCCACACCCAACAATCTCCCACTTGGAGACTGATGTTTTTCCTGTCATTTAGCTATTGCACCTATGATCTGTAAACAGTGTAGAGACATCTTTCATTCCATGACCTTTTTGCGACTATCTTTCTTGTCTTTAAACATGCCCCCAACCTTGATCTCTTGGATTCTACTGGCTAGAAATAGAGACACCTTCAACAATCTTCACCTTGGCTTTAACCTCAACCCTTTGAAGACTTCTCGTTGAACCTTGCTTTCACCCACATATTTGTAACATGAACCTACGACATGTGCACTACACTCCACCTTGGCTCTTACCCTGGAACCCACCTTGGAGATTCATCTGCACTTGTCCTTTTTGGTGAACTCTGCACCATATACCTAAAACGCACTTCCACCTCAAACTAGAAACTTACCCCGCTTGTAAACACCGTGAACATTTTGTAGCTTTTTGTATCATTGCTACACACACCATCAAGTCAATTATGTCCTAACACCATCCGACTCAATCACGGCCAAACCATATGTGTAGTTACCCCAATCAAATTAGCTACTCAACTCTAGAAATGAACCTCGATCCATCCTCCCGAACCACAAGAACCTCCTCACCATCATCTATCACTTAGAGACCCATAAAACCCGTCTCCACTCCAACTACAAAGTAGACAATGCACTAGCACTAGTTTTTCCATGCATCTTGTTTTCAGTTACCCATTGAGGTCAAAGGAATATCAATTACCATACTCTCACTCAGACAATACAATCCATCTTTACACTTTTCTCATTTCATCAAATCAAACAGCATCATGTGATTTTCATGGTTCCATCTGCAGCCGAATACCTACAACCCATGGAATCCAACCGACCAAAAGATATTAAATTCTTCGGCATCTTTGGGACATACACCACACCTCCCAAAGTACGAACCACTCTATCAAACATCTTGATATTCACCGCCCCAACACCCACGACGTTACAAGTGGACCCATCACCCAAAGACACAACACCTGTCTTTTTTCCTTAGAACGAATTAAAATATTCTTTCCTAGAGCAAATATGAATAGGACAACCTAAATCCAATATCTACTCATCTTGAGAAATAGTGTGCATACCATTGGAGAATATGAAGGCTTTTCCAAACTATTCCCCTTGTTCATTTTCTTCTTCCCCTTGGAGACTATCACCCTTGTTCTTGTTAGCACGTTCCAAATAATCCCACTTGATGAAGCCAAACTCCTCCTAATGGACTACACCCTACCTTTTCCTCTAGATTTAGACCTATCACTCTCAGATCCCTTCGCAGAAGACCTCCCTCCTACATTTAAAGCACTTCCATTCACCAATGAATCACCCGAGGATTTTATCCGAACTTCCTCACTGAATATAGCACTCACCACATCATCAAACTTAAGTGTGCCTGAACCCGAGGAATTGCTCAATGCTATGACCAAACCATCCCAACTTTCTGGTAAAGAGGACAACAACACCAAGGCCTTAACTTTATCCTCGAAGTTGATGCCCACCAAAGATAACTGGCAAGTAACATGTTGAACTCATTCAGATGTTCAACCATACTTTTGCCATCACCCAACTTCATGTTAAACAACATCTTCATCTGAAACACCTTATTTGATGTCGATGGTTTCTCGTACATCTAAGATAAGGCAACTATGAAATCTTTCATGGTTTTCTCCTTGGAAATATTAAATGCAATCGACGACGATAGAGAGAGATGAATTGTACCTAAGGCTTTTTTGTCAAAACCTCTCAATCTGAATCGAACATCGTCATAAGCTTCTTTGTTTTTCCTCCCAATGGCTAATAGACATAATCCTTTATCTAATCTCCAAAATGCAAAGTTCCAAATAGTTGGGATAAGACTATTTATTGTTATTGTTGTTGTTGTCAGAATGCAAAGTTCGAACCGTTGAACTTCTCAACAACGAACCTCATGGATTCTTCTCTCGTTGATGCCATTCTTCCCACTCAAACCTTGAACCTGGTTTTTCCCGAACCTCAGCTATGATACCAGTTCTTGGGAGATCTACCAAGCTTAATCGTTCAAGTATCCTTTGGGATGCAACAATAATAATCAAAGAAAATAAAGAGAACCAAGCTTTAATGGGGAAGTGGCTTTGGCGTTTTTGTGCGGAGCAGCACTCTTTATGGCAATCCATCAACGCTGGTAGATATGGTGTAGCTACAAATGGGTGGGACTCTCATTTAACTTGTCCCAACTCCCATTCCATGATGTGGAAGAATATAATGTGAATTGTTCCCCTGTTCTATCTTCACACTCGTTATGGTCTAGGTTGTGGAAATCGTATAAGATTCTAGAAAGACGTTTGGTGGGGGATCATACTTTGGCCTCCTTATACCCTAGATTTGATCGTTTATCTTCCCAAAAGGATGTTGTGATTGCTGAAATCCTATCATTTTATTCTACATCAGGTTTGTTGGGGAATTTGGAATTTTCTCGTGAGTTGCTTAAAAGAGAGATTCTTATGGTTGCTCAACTAACTCACTTGCTTAAAAATGTTCATGTATGGTCTCCCTCTTTTTCTGGTGTATTTTCCATTATGTCCTTTTTTTCAATCATCATAGGTGAAAACCAATCCCCTTCTTTAGTCCCAATTTAGAGCTTGTGGAAAACTTTGGCCACACCTAAAGTTAATGCATTTTCATTTTTAATTGAGCAAATACTTTGGATGTATTACAAAAGTGTCGTCCATACATTTACCTTTCTCCTTGTATGTGCATTCTATGTGAGACTGTGAGGGAATCCAGCAATCACATTTTCCTTCATTGCACTTATGTTTCAAAAATTTGGACCCACATTGTAAAGGAACTAAATTTCAACGGGTGAGGTCGGAGAGCATAATGTCACTATTATGTTCTTGGGGAGGAAATGGAGGGGTTTTCGGCAGAAAAGAGAAGTTATTTATTGGGGTTGTTGCTCAAGGCATTATGTGGGGAATATAGAAAGGGAGAAATCGTCGAATTTTTTACGGAGTAAAAAAGGGGGTTTAGGAGGTGGGGAATGCTATTATTCAGGAGATGGGAATCGTGGGATCGTGCCCGCTATTGGCTATGGAATTTGAGGATATAACTCTAAATGACTTTGTCAAAGACCGGAATGCGTGCATCTCCTCCTCAATATCCCCTAAATTGAAACCAGCTCTAGAATGGTCCCCCCCCCCCCAAGACAGGGTTATTTAACGTGGAACTTTGATGGCTCAATTCTTGGTAATCCAGGTTTTTTGGGTTTTAGAGCATCTTAAGGGACGATGAAGGCAAAGTATGTTGAGTAATTGTTGGTCCTTTCGAAAGTGGGGATTCGACAAGAGTTGCGCATCTTAGTTTGTTACTTGGATTGAGAGAGATTAAATCTCTGGGCAAACGTGATTGCCTTGTGGAAGGTGATTCCAAGGTGGTGGTCAATTGGGCTCTTGGCCTGAAGGTGTATAGTCTTTAATACATTATATCTATGAGATTCGGGCACTCATGAGGGAGATGAGTGTTGTCCTAAGCCATATTCCTAGGTGTCAGAATGGGGATGCTGACTCACACTCGTTAACTAAGTGGGAGAGAGAGCAAGTAGTCTGTTTCAAAGGGTCCTTTCCAGAGTGGGAGTAGTTTATCTTGTGTAATGACTAGGTTATTCGTTTTGTCTGGGGTCTAATGTGTAGGGTCATTTTGTTTTATGTATCTCTTCTCATTGTATTCTTTGATTTGTTTGTAATAAATTATCGTTATCCATCAATAAATAAATAAAGAGCAAACACACAAGAACACATGATTTATGTGAAAAACCCCTAAACCAGAGAAAAACCACAGAATCACGTAAACAACTTCACTATAATGGAAGATTACAAGCTTCACTCACTCTTTCACACACTCCACAACCCAAAACCCTAAGAACCCCTTTCTCAATCCTTCTCTCATAACCCGGAGAAGACATTGTTCTCTCACCTTAAAGAACCCCCTTCAATGACAAAAACCTTGAGAAAACCATCTCGCAGTTACAACCACTTTCTCTCTCTCTCTCTCTCTCTCTCTCTCTCTCTCTCTCTCTCTCTCTCTCTCTCTTGCAGCTCTCTCTTGCCTCTTTCAACCCTAGACAACCATAAGAACCTTAAATAGACCAAGGAAGTCAAGTTTGCCTAGACTCTTTCCAAATATCACACCTTCTAAATCAGTCTCGCAAAAAATAGCTTTTCTACGATTAGAATTTGGATCAGTCCAAAACTTATTGGATCAATCCACCTGACTGAAATCTGCGAACACCCGAATCCCCCTAGATTGATCCAACAACTTTCGATCAATCCATACTCCAATTTGGATTGGTCCAAACTGTCAACACTAGGTCCTTGGTCTTTCTCGAGCTCTCCAACTCCTCCTTGATGTTCCACCTACTCACATCAAGCTCCACACCCAACTTCCACAATCCTTATAACCTTACAATTCTATAACTTTTTTTATTTTAGAGGAAGGGGTATTATGTACAATATCACACGATTACCCCATGTCTAAAGAAAACATCGAATTCTTTTCTTAAAAAAAATAAAATACTTTGCCCCTTTTAAAAAAAGAAACCCTAACCCCTCCCCTTTTTTGCCAAATTTTAAGAAAAAATGGTATTGGGTTTTGACATAAAATAAATATGATGTAGAACCTAAATCAACCATAATGTAGTAAAGAAATAAAGAGAAACCAAGAACACAGCAAGATAACATAGTTCGGTAATGTGCTCATGTCCACAAGGTGGGTGAGCAATTTTTGCTAACTTTGAAAGTAAAGCTACAAAGCTTAAGGGTTCTCTAACAAACCTATCACAAGAAATGAAACTGATTTCCGGTAACTACAAAACAAATTCCCTAGAGAATACAAATACAAATACAAACAAGTCCCTTTTACTACAATCACCCCTGGGCTTTGTCACATTTCCCCCCCCCCCCAATAGGGGGCAGCATTGTGCCCACTTTATGACCTCCAAGTAAGGTAGAGTGTATAGTCCATCCCTACGGATCAATCACCAACCTAATAGAAGACACCTATCACAATTGGTGAAATTGGGATGTGTAAATAAAAACAAATCTACTCGGGTAATTGACCAAATCTATTCACCTTGAGATGGACATCAATTTTTTATTTTTAATGAATAACTTAACTTTATTAAGAGGAAAAAAAAGAGAAAAATGCAATTTCTAATACAACATAGAAACAACAAACAACAATCACTACAAATCACAAGACAAGAAAATAAACAAGAAGGTCAAACCCTAACAAGATCATTAAGTGAAAAACCAACAAAATCCTTTGAAGTCGATGCCCAAGAAGCCACCTCAAGTAAGCCACCTCAAATAAAATAAAAGCAACACCTCCTACTTTATTACCTCGTCAAAAATTCTTCTGGTTCTCTCCTGTCAAATGCCCCAACAAAAACCGTGGAGAATACCAAACCAAAGTTTTTTCCCATGAGGATCCAAAAAATCTCCATTCCAATGCCAAACAAGATCATACAGAAGTGTCAATCTCTACATCTCGACTAAGTGTCATTTTATGATTTCTCCCTTTTTCACATTTTTCCTTATTTTTGTATTTAAAAAAATTATCCAGTGAGCCATTTAGAGTATTGGAGCTCAATAACTTTGTCACAAGTGTTAAAGTATATTAATTCCTTATCTCTTAACACCTTCAGCTTTTGGGTGTTAGGATCATAATCCTCTTGATACGAGTTCCTTGGGATGCAATAGTAAACACAAAATAAACAAGAAACCAAACAAGAAACCACAACACAAAGATTTACATGGAAAACCTCAAAATTGGGGAAAAACTACGGATCCATACAAAAAACCTTTCACCATAATGGAATAATACAAAGCTACAAGCTTTCCTTTCTCTCACACACTCTATCACAACCCATAACCCTTGAGAAACCCTTTCTCTTTCCCCTTTTCACGTTCTCTCTCAACCAAGAGAACCTTGAAAAAACCTAAGGAGAAATCCCTCAAGCCTTGCAAAACCCTTACAATAACCCTAGACCACCTTAGAGACTTTATATACATCAGCCAGACCTTAAAAAACCCATAAAACTCTTTAAAAAAAACTGCATAAAAGATATCTAAAACACTTCTAAACCTGTCTAACACTTTCCTATTGGTCCACATGACCTTATTACATAGAAAATTACAAAATTACCCTAAAAACAAAAAATTGAATATAAAAATCTGTGGACAGCACTTAGACTTTCTCCTCTGGCTCCTTATTCTTGGTATTGGGCTTCCACAAAGGTTAGAATTTCTCAAGCCACGCTAATGCCATCACATCAATAATGTTGTGATGTTGTCTAGAATTCAACCCGCAAGCAACCCAATATGCAATCTAGAGAGGAACTTGAATGATTTTGATCCGATTTGGCCCAATGACCCTAACCGTTTGGGGCTCATTTGGGGGATATTTTTTGGGTTTCCATGCATGACTCAAAGTAAGGTTTTTTGCCCATATATATAATCATGTTCACAGGATTTTGAAGAGGGTTTTTTTAAGAGAGATGTTTTGAGGGTTTTTCGGGAAAACTCATTGTAACTTGTAACCTTCACTATAGTGAAAAGCTTCTTGATCATCTTCACCTGTGGATGTAGGCAATATTGCCGAACCAAGTAAAATTGATTCTTTCATGTTTCTGTTTTCTAGTTTCTTTTCACGTTGGCGTTAACCCATCCGTTTTGCCATAACAAAATAAAGATACGATAAAGATTAGCTTAGTTTAGATTAGGGTTTAATTAGATAAGATTGGATTTGGTTTAGTTTCTATCTTTATTTTTGTAATTGACTTTGTTTCTATTCTATCTTTTAATTGTGTATTAAATCTGTATGCTGAACTCAAATCAGACAACAAAGTTGATTTGCATAGGAACCACAAGAGTGGTAAATTAAGTGCAATTCTTCCTAATGGTTCTGCTTCAATCCTTGGTTCCTAACACAAAGGAAACGTTATGTCTTTGGGCCTGTAAATTTCCTATTTTAGAATTTTTATCAATTTCATTTTAGACTGGTTTAGAGATTAGATTGCCGATCCCAAGCCAGGTAAAGGAGGAGGACTGTGTCAGGTCGTAAGGCAGCATAAACCCATTCAAACCATTTAGACATGAATCCTGGACAAATGGTGGAACAGGATTCGTGTAGCCAACCCCAAGTAGTTAGGTAAGGCTTCAACTGGTTTAGAGAACAGATTTGGTTCTCAAGAAAAATACAAGAACTATTTTTGGTGAAGCATGACAAATCATAAGCATACATGCTGTTTAGTAGGACAATCAGCCATCCTTAAGTTCTAATTCCTTGGCCACCTCATACTGAAACAGGAGACTCTTCAGAAGTTGCTTCAAATTCACACTAAAAAAGTCATCTATGCCTTGCAAACTTGATGCCACAATAGATCTAAGATGCTTACCTCCTGTTCAAGTTTGAACAGGTGCCGGTTGAAATGTTGTTGCAGCCTCTCATTTGCATAGTTTATACAAAACTGTTCGAAGCTATTCTTCTGGAAAATGGGTAAATTGAATCATTGGGAGATAAACTATAACTCAATTAAAACAACAAACCGATGCATCAATATAAAACACATACCTCAAATGACTCAAACCCATAGATATCTAGGATACTAATGGATCTCCCGGTACGTTGTTTGCCTACTTCAAGTGACTTGTTGATTTGTTCGACAATCCAATCAAACAAGCTTGCATAGATGGATTTTGCCAAGGCATCCCTCGTATCAATAGCCTGAACTACATAAAACAGTAAAGTAAGGGGGGTTTAAGTACACATCTAAAGAATGTGTCTATATGTGTGTGCCAGAGAGAAAGAAAGTGAGATACTGAGCCATTGATAAGTACTAATGCGGACCTGCCGCAGTGTTAACTTTTGAACTATATGATCATTGCCAGCTCGAATTTTGCGAGTAGATAAAGCTAAAATAAGGTCCTGGATATTGCAACCCATCAACTTGGCAGCACTGGTTACAGCTGTAACAAAATTTAAGACAAGATTAAGAGAGGAACAAGGGAGGTCATAGGTACGTGATTTTCATCATCAATTATTCGAAAGGAAATGTTGGCACACGTTACAACCAAGTACCTTCATCTGCCACCACTTCCACATGATTTTCATTATCAAATATTCGAAATGAAATGTTGCCAAGCCATAACACTGCAGCAAGCATTGTAAATATATTCTCTTGATCTTCTTTGCCAAGTTGAACAATATCTAAGGCTTCCTGATCAGACAGAAGAAAAAAAAAAAAAAAAAAAACTTCATCATGAAACTTAGAATCCGCAAATGAAATGGAAAGAGGGAGATCATTGACACATGTTAATTATCAAGTTACCATCAGCATATGAAATTTCTGAGCATCATCAACGTCATCAATTGTCAAGCAATCACTCTGCTTAAGGTAGTCGTATCCACTGGCCTTTTTCAGATTCAACCGTTCTGCCAAGTAGTACAAAATATTGGCACTTAAGTGTGACAGAATTACATTCTTAATGTCCAAACTTTTTCTTTCTTGATGCAACTGAAAGATTTGTATTAAAAAAAGTATGTTGAAACATAAATACAGGGGAAGACATGATACAAGCAAACATAGTTTTCAATGTCAACACATTCTGGCCCAAATTAACCAAAGAGTGTCGGTTTCAACATGTACCAAAGTGAAGTCCAAGTGGAATTCAAAACTCACCAAGTTTTTGCCAGCATTCTGACACATTCATAACTTTTCAGTCACTTAAGCCAAAATGCTACATCAACAGTATATAAGTTACATTGTTTCAGTCCAGATTTTTGAAAACTGAATTCTTTAAACGCAATCTAGACACAAAAACAACCAATCCATTGGCTTCCTTTTGCATCCAACCTCAAAGGAAACCCCATTTTTTCCCGAATTTATATATATATATATATATATATATATAGACCTTTTATTTAGTAGCAACAATAACCTTAGGTTTTTCCAGATATGCTCAAAAGCATGTGTCACTAGGTAGTGATCTTCTTAAACTATAAAAGATGGTTATCTTGCTTACATAATGATCCTAGGTGTGTATTAGTGTTTATTCTATCACTTCCTGAAGTTTATCCAAGATTTCCATCTTTTCCATAGTGTGTTCATACTTTTTGTTATTTGTATCATGTTTCTATGGACTTCCATAAACTTCCACGAATTAATTCCACTTCCATGGTGATGCAGACAACACAAAGAAACTTACGTATGTGCCACCCCACAAGAGAGCTAGATTTAAGTGTACATGTTATGTGGGGTTATTTAGGGTCTTTTAAGGGAGGTACAACATTTTATGTGTTCATGTAATAAGGCCAATAGTGCCAAACTTTGGGTTTTTTTAGAGTAATCCCGTTTTTTATGTTTAACTCACTTTTTCAAAGGTCAAAACTTGACTTTTTGGCTTGATTCTGGTGTAATTAGATAGGTTATTCAGTTAACTTTCTAATGAGACCAAGATTGCGTAAATCCGAGGTGATTTGGGAAAGTTATGACCAAATTACTAAAGGGTGGTTACTAAAAACGGGAATAGTATTTTTTTTGAAAGTCTTAAGTTTGAAATTTTAGGAAAATAAGTTTTTAGAAAGTTTTATGTTTTTAGAAAACTTGGCTAGTAAATTTAGGATTTTAGGAAGTTTTTAATTTTTTAAGATTGCAAGCCTATTTAAAGGCAACCCCTCCCCCATAATTTGACAATGAAAAATAAATAATTGTTTTTGAATATTTGGGTGTTCCCAAAGTGTGGTTGTTGCTATGTTCTCCTACTCTCTAAAGGTTGATGTCATTTCCTAGGCTCCCATCTTTTCTCCACATGGGTTGTAGCATCCTAGCTTCCTCTCTCCTTTAAGGTAAATCTTCATTCTTTTTTTTTCTCTTTTAGTTTCTTCATAACGTTATCTTTCTTTCTATACTACTCTTCTTCTTGTTCTTCCTATTGAAACCTCCATTAAAAGCACTTTCACTTTTTCTGAAACTCTTTGATTTGACCTATTAAATCTTATCGGAATTTTATGAAATTTTAACTATAGAACCCTGTCACCATAAAAAACAATTATAAAAAATTCAGAATTTTCTGATACATCAGAGGGGCATTTTGGTAATTTTCGGATTTTCTGTCCAAAATTATAAAAATACCCTTTTGAATTATTTTATTCTATTTTCTGTTCTAAATCCTCCTTATCTTTTTTCTATGATTTTATTTTCTGATTCTTAAATTTTGTGGTTACTTATTTGTTTCTAAACTCTATTCTTGATTTATTTGCTTTCGCATCCATTATTTAAATTAGTTGAGGCTTTGGAAATTTATTCTATATCAATTTTGATATCAGAGCTTATGTCCTACATCACATGGGGTCAGAAGTTTAGACCAAAACAGAAGTTTGAAACCTTGCAAAGAAAAAATTAGATAATTACATAATGATCTCTAGAAATATGGACAAGATGAGTGCCCAAGGACATGACCAACTCCGATGAAATGCCCATATCTCCAAGAACCATCTCCCTTTCCCAACCCCAACCCAATTACAACCTTAGAGTCCCCCTCAATACAAACCCAAAAATTTCAGCCTTTGTGGAGTCACACAAACCAATAGGCCATCTAATATCTGTTTCAACAAAACTTTAAAAAAAAACTCTGAAATTCTACAGAAAGAATCACATATGATAGACTAAAAAGTAGGGAGCATAGCCTCTAAACTATATTAACTAAGAATTAATAATAAGAAGAAAAAAATTTGCAAAGACCTGGTTATCACAGAGAGACAATAAAAAATGAATGACAACCTTTAAGGAGGGATGGAGCACCAGCACAAAGTTGATACAGGATATGATATGATCTTTCTCCCTTAGCTCGCTGAACAACTCTTGACTGCTCATAAGAGGCAAGGCATTCTTCAAAATTATCACAAGAAATATATGGAAAATTCAATCAAAAGTTCAGATGGGAATGTACCTTCTCAAGCAGAACTATCCAAAATTTTTGTAGGTGATTATATTGATGTTTGGTGAACACAAACACAGTTGGAAAAATGAGTCGAGTCAGTTACTAATCCACAAATGGGTGTTAATGGTGGATTGAATTGTGTTGCCAAATAGAACATAACTAAATGTAAACACACTTACAAGTTTGAATCTTAGCACCACAAATTTTCCCAGTTGTACTGAAATGAATTTCAATCAGCTTTCCCTGTATAACATCATGCAAAGCATTTCAACTAATAAATCCCTTAGAATTATCACAACCCTAAATTGACTTACAAACGGGAAAAAAGTAGATATCACCAAGAAATCTTTAAGAACATAACTTTGCATTGAACATAAGAGGAAGACTTCAAACTTTAAAAGCACAGTAAATCTAAGAGCACCTTCCACCATGAGGAGGGAAAAAAAACTCACAAATCGGCTAGAGTTATCATTCCTGGATGTTTTTGCATTCCCAAATGCTTCCAGTATACAATTTGTCTGAAGGACTTCATACTCTATTCCACTGCCACCTCCAAGTGCAGCCAAGTATTGCATTGCAATTTTTGCTGTTTCAGTTTTCCCAGCACCACTTTCCCCACTGTAGTAAGACCATAGTCACATCAATGCCAAGATATAAAATGCTCATGGAACATGAAAGACCAGTTTAAAGTCCACATATAGGAAGACAACCACATCCAAAAGAGATTTGCAAGCCAGGGCTCCCCACATTACACATAACTAAGACACTGAAACTTCAACTTACCTTATGATGATGGATTGGTTTATTTCGTCTGCATGAACCAACACAACAGGAAAATTTTAAGGTGTTAATGACTCAGTAATAAGTGATACATGACCACCACAGAATCAAAGTTCCTCCATAAGAGTATGTTTATACCTCTCATCATCTCATTGAAGGCAGTATCAGCTATGGCATAGACATGAGGGCTATCTGTAAGTTTCTGCCTATAAGCAGTAACATAATCATTTCCGTAAAGTTGGACATCTTTAAAGGGATTGATTGCAACCAAAACTGGCCCTGCTTTACTCTACAGAACCAAAAAACATGAATTGGCGAAAGAAGTATGGCAGTGCAACTAGGAACAACAATTTAATTTGCAGGCACCGAGAAAGATGTATAGATGATACTTACATAAACCTTATCATGAGAATATCTGTATTGAAGGTTGTGAAGAACTGATGGCTCATTCAAGTAACTGAGCTGTATAAGATCATCAACACCCTCAAGGATATCTGGGTTAGCAGGGAAGAGATTCCCTGTGGGCACTGTCAAAACCTAAGGGTAACAACAAGGTATAAGTGCATGAAAATCCCATAACTGAAGTACAGGAAATAAGGATGGTTATGTAGCTTTAAGAGGATAGCCAGAAATGAACTCACATTGCCATCTGAAAGCAAAACAACAGCATCATCTTCAGAAGTTGATTGGATCTTTCCTAACTCCCACTGGCCATTTGAGTGCCGACACCACACCTGAAGTTTCTGAACAAAATACTTTCAGACTTTATGTATGTTTACCAAAGTAACCAAACAAGTCACCCAATAATGGGGAAAAAAGCCGTAATGCAGTATTACAGACATAGTTTTACAGTAACAGTCAAAGTAAGTGTAATAAAGGAATAATTGATCCATGAAGCAAACCAAAAGAAACCAAGCAGATGCTTCTTCATTGCCCCTGATCTAACATAGTTATATTACCCATCTCAAGCACTGATTCTCTTCTTTCTGTAAGATGTTAGTAAGAGATTCAAATGCATCTTTAAAAAAATGAACAAAAAAGCCAGGCAAGGAAGAACCTAGACAAACTATTAACCAAAATAAACTACCAGCCTCCAACAAACCATACTCCTCCCCAGTCCTTTAAACATAAACAATAACAAACAAGAAATCTATTATAAAGGATTCAATGGCCATTTTCACTGTTTATCATTGTGAAGATTTGTCTAATCCTCTAGGGTGTGCCACCCTCAGATGCTCAAAATGGTTAGCAAATATCAAGAATTAATCGCCACATAACAGGGATTGAATCAAAGGCAAAGCATGTCCAAAAGGTAAAGTAGAAAGAAGGCAATTCTAGCTTTGCAACATAGACAGTCAGCCAGTGCAGAAGAGCAATAACTAAGGATCCAGAAACCCTAATGCCATTTGAAAACTAGATAGAGAGTATGCTCTTTGGAACTATAGCATGCAATGCTAAAAATCCCAAAAATGATTTGTGCTCCCATTTAGCACAGCTCAAAATTTGTTATCTATCATGAATGTGTGTCTTCCACTGCATTTAGTGACATCTAGGATTTGTCTTGGAGAAAAGGTCACATTTTTTGAGTTTATTCGAGGTGTGCCTAAAGATTCACATAGAAGCCTACCATTACAGTGGAAACAAATCCTGATTCTAGCAACTTTGAACCCAAGATTGTGGTTTATCAGACATACAAACGAAAAGAAAAAAAAAACTATAGTATAACAAAACCAAACCAATATATTATCCAGTGTTTCTTTGTGTTATCTATATCCACTTTACACAGCTTGAAATTATTTATATTTGTTTAGAAGCAAAGCACTGGCTTACCTTCTTCAGAACACAGCCGATGTTATCCCCCCACTCAGATTCCTCAGTCGATGGTGGCAAGGTTGAAGGCGCAGCTGCATGATTCGAATCAACAGTTTCTTCCATCCTTGTTTCAAAATTATCATCTTCAACTATTTTCCCAACATAAGGCGATTCTGCAGACAGGTCGGCCTTTCTTTTTTTGCTCCCAAAAGAGCCGCGTTTGAAACATGATTCCTGGTCTTCCTTGGTTATAACCCGATCCCTCTTCTTCTCCTCCTTCTCCTTGGAAACAATGGGTAGCTGGTCTGGAGCAGCATCACCAATCTTGAAGTTAATAGGCAACGACCTTCTGGCCGAGGGTAGCCGAGCCTTCGAAGTCGGACGAACAGGCAATGCCGGAGGTAGGTCCTTGGGCCGCTCATCCCTTTGCCGGATAGACTCCAGCATTTCCTCCAACGAGCTACGAGTAGCCGGCGAAGGTAACACCGTCGACAACATGATTCCGATAACCACTTATCCAAATCCCAAATCAACCAACAGACAGATTTCCTTAGAGAGAAACACCAAACAAATCGCAGAACATAATCAAAATCCAATTTTTCCACCCTCCATCACCAAACTCAGACG
>JAOXJP010275679.1:0-19852 GCA_025762735.1 Platanus orientalis
TTTAGGTTGACCATACAAGGGAGGGGTATTTTGGTCAAATTTCATTTTTTTAATTATAAATAGGTCATAAAGAGTTATTGTGTGACTGGTTGAAGAAAAATTATAAATTAAAGTTGTGTTGAAGCCCATGGTTTGGTTATATCTCTATACCTCTCACAGTTAGGTCAGTTCTTTATCTTCTTTTTTTCCTCTGTTCTTTAATTTTTTCTTTCTTATTTATTTATTTATTATTTTCTTGAGTTCTTTCTTTAATTTTTATTTTATTTTAATTTTAATTTTACTATTTCCTTTGTCTTCTTTCTCACTCTTTTCTTGGTTCTTGATTTTATCTTTCTTTTGGTTCTCTTGATTTCTAAATGACATTTATAGTTTATTCCTAATTGTTGTGGAGTCCTTTTGAAAGGGATGTCCTACATCATATTTGGTATTAGAGCCAGATTTTTTAATTAATTCCTATTAGTTGGGATCCTTTGATTCAACAACATATTCTGTTTTTTGTTTTAGGGTTCTTTCAAGAAGCCTAAAATTTATTTAGGGCCTATTTTAGGTGTCTAAATAATTTTAGGGTATACTCTTAACATTCTTGAATTTTGCCAAAATCCTTTTTCAAATAATATTAAGGCTACACCCTAATATTCTTTTGGGGTTCCTGAAAGGGTTTTCCTTAACCCTAAAATTTCTGAACACCCTAAATCTTTGGTAAAGGTCTCCAAACATTATGGTTCACACTACAGCTACGTTGTCTCCTATTGTGGATGGTCATGCAACAAAGATTCAGGCTATTAAGTAGGAATTAACCCAGTTGACCGCTAGAGTTGTAGGGTTGGAAACTAAGATGGATATACAGTTTGAGTAGCTCATGGCAGCCATTAAGGCAGTGTGAAAAGAGCCAGTGCAAGGAGTAGGGTCATCTAATTCTACTCTAGGATCAAGCTGACAAAGTGAGATTCCCCCTCACACTGCTTCCCTTAATACACAACAAGAGATGACATATCCCAGGCAAGAGTTAGTATGCAAAGAGATGACTCCACATAATCCTGTACATTCTGAGATTGATAGACACATCAGAGTAGATGTGCCTGATTTTGATGGTGAACAGGGTGTGAATACTTTTCTAGATTGGAAGCATATGGTTAAATCTTTCTTTAAGATGTATGGGGTTTCTAAGGTGTGGAAATTACAATTTGCGGAATCCAAACTAACTGGTACAACTCGGATTTGGTGGAGCACTTATAAGAACATGTCTAAGTCTGGACATGGAACTGTGACAACTTGGGGTGAAATGAAAGTGGCTATGAAGAAACGATTTACACCCAGGGATTACAAGCAAAAAGCCGAGATGTAATTGTCACAGTGCAGACAGGATAATTCCAGTGTTAGTGATTACACTAGACAGTTCCAGTACTTTGCCACTAAATCAGGCTTTAGCTAGACTGATGAGGTCCTTGTGTCTATGTACAGACAGGGTCTCTATTTGCAGGTTTCGCAAGGACTTTGCTACTAGTACTATTCTTTAGTTGATGAGGCTATCCAAACAGTCCGGGATATTGAGGATAATTTCTAGATCTATAGGAAAACTTATGCAGATGCCAGTGCCTCTTTGAGTAAGCAGACTAATAGGCTTTAACAGACCAGAATATTTTCTCTGCCTAGGACATCACGACAGTTCTCTCCATCTAGATCCAGAGGTTTAGAGGGATCCGTATTGAAGCTAAATGGAGATCAATGTTATAATTGTAAGGGCTATGGACATCATAAATCATACTGTCCAAGCAAATTTATGGGCCTTACTAAAAAACAATCAGTAGAGAAGGATGAACTGAAAGAAAAAGTATATGAGCCAACTGAAGATATGGTTTCAGAGTACGAATGATAATGAACAGAGGAAGCTAAGGAAAGAGCAACTAGAGGATTTTCAAGGTTGATGCACCCCATATTCATGATGCAGAGGATATGTCCAGTGCAAATAAAGCTGAAGAAGGAACGATCTACTTTTCCATGGCAATTGACACCACATGATGGATCAAGAATCCTTGGATCTCCACCCCAACTCAACGGGGTTGAGTTTTCCAAGATGGGAGGAATTAATGAGGTAGTTCTTCAGTGGATTGAGAAGTACAAGCCTTTATGGAAGTCAAGACCAAGGTTTTTGAACAGAACCAAGTGATAGAGTTGTTGCCCACAGTTTTTAGGCTTTATTTTTAGTGTTTTTTTTTAATGTTTTAGGAGGGTTTTATTAGTGGATTTGATGTAATAGGGCCATTAGAGACAAGTTATAAAGTTGGTAGGGAATTGAAATTAGTTTAGAAAAAGTTTAGGATTGTTTTTAGATTTTGAATTTTTAAAGATTTTTTTTGGGTTGACTGTACAAGGGAGGGGTATTTTGGTCCAATGGGGTTCAATTTCGTTTTTTTATTATAAATAGGCTTTAAAGCTTCATTGTATGATCAATTTAGAGAAAGTTAATGTATTAAAGAGCTTTGGAAGCCCACGGCTAGTTATCTCCACTAACTCTCATGGTTATGTGAGTTTTTCATATTCTTCTTGTTTTTTTTTTTTTTTCTTATCTAATTTCTTCTATTTTATGTTTTCCTTATTCTTGAATCTTCTTTAAATATTTTTGTAGAGAATTATTTATTCTCTTTGTTAATCTTCTTTTCCTACCTTTTTCTATAATCTACTTTGTTGCTGCCCAACATCCTTCACTTCTTCCATTCTTTTTTTCTTGTTCTTCACATTCTTCAAACACTTTTGTGAGCTATAAATTTTTTTCCAGCAAGCCTTATTTTTGTAATTACTCTATCTTTCCATAAAGACTTAATTCCTTCTATGTTTAGCCTTCCCATACCTCAACACACATAACCATACAAGAATCCCCAATTTCAAACCCTAATTTCTAGGTTCTCTTGAAGTTGTCACATTTCTTGATAAACCCAACTTTCTTGAAATTTCAGTTCCTTTTAATCTTTTGCATTTTTTCTTGATTTATATTTAATTTTGTTATATTTTTTTACTTCCCTTTGATAATTCAATCCTACTTGAATTGGTTTTTTTGATTCTTGATTAATTATTTTAAAGATTTGGTTTCTTGAATACTTTATTTAAAATTTCAGCATTCTTTAATTTAAAGAAAGATTCTTTTAGGCTTTTGTGGTCAAATAATTTTTGTAGGAATCCTTTCCCTTTGGATCCTACATTAGCTGTACTTGAATTGGAATTATAGTTTCACTTTTCTTTTTAAGTCGAGAAATGTGGAACACAAGATGGATTTTAGATCCTCAAAGTACGTCAAGCTTGTGCACCATGATGTCCGCCCTAGCAATAATTTTATACGGGCCATAATATTTTGATGCAAATTTAGTAAATTACAATGGGCAAGTGAGTCTGTCGGTAGGGTTGGCTCCGCAAATAATACCTAATCATATACCTCATATTATTAGTCTAGACAATGAGAATCTGCCAACTTCTTCACTTGATCTTGGACCTTTTTCAAGTTGATATTCAATTCTTGCAGTAGCAACTCATTATCTCATAGTTCCTAGTACACAGTTTGCAACTTGGCTGCCCATTAACATAGGTGGAGGAACACTGTAAGTAACCTCAAAGGGAATTGTTTTTGTAGTTGAATGATAGGTTGTGTTGCTCCACCACTCGGCCCATAGTAACCATCGGTTCACTCCTTTGGATGGTCTCCAACAAAAAACTGAAGTTAAGTCTCCAAACACCTATTTTATACCTCACCTTGGCCATCTATTTGTGGACGGTAAGCTGAGCTTATCCGAATTGAGTACCTTGTAGCTTAAATATTTCCTGTCTGAATAAACTAGTGAAAGTATAATCTCTATAATAATCTGTTAGGGATTGAGTTGACTTGGACGTCCATGTGGGCATCCAAACTCACCCAAAACTCCCTCAAGACTTATCCAAGCTGTTGTAGATAAGTCTTAGTGGGAGTAGGAGTCCTAAGTGGGCTAAAACTCCTCCCACAAACCCTCTATATAGGGGGATCTTTGGCAAGAATTCTCTCATCTCTCTCCTTTTGTAAGGGTTTACGGTGTGGAAGTTCTCCATCACTCTTGTAGCGTTGATGCTGCGACAGACATTGGTGTTTCGCTTCAACGAATGAAACGTGGCGGGATTGTTTCCTAGGTGTGCACAATCCCCCCTCCTTTAGGCTATGCAACATTGGTATCAGAGCCATGCTGATTGCATCCTATTAATTCTGGGTTCTTTCTTTGGCAAGTTTCCAGCGAGTTCAAATCAATAAAGAATTGCAACTCATGTTCTAATGAGAATTGCTTGTTCTTATTGATCTTACAAGATCTCGAAGAATACGACTCATTTTTTAACGATTATGGCTTATTCTTATTAATCCTACAAGAGCTATAGATTCACAACTCATATTTTAATGAATATTGCTTGTTCTAGATCTTACTAATCCTATAAGATCAATATAACCCCAACTCATATTTTAATGAGCATTGTTTGTTCTAGATGTGATTGTGGGCTTGGTTCTCACATAAATTAAATAATTTAATAAAGGGGAGACTTTGCCAAAATTTTGGACAAGCTTTCATAGACTGTTTTAATGAAAAACAATAATAATAAAAGCATAATTTTGTTGGCAAAGATTCTGGTGGTTTTAGGGCGGTTGATTGACACTGATTGAACTGCATTTGTTGGCAACGTTAGATAGGCTGAGCTAGAACCTGCCATGGCCTGAACACAAGGGGCTGCAAGGTTGTTTATATTTATTTATAAAATAAAGAAATAAAATATACAACACATTATCGGCAAGACTTCGAAAAAATTTGGCCGGATGATCGACACTACTGAAACCAGGCGCTACCAGTGAGTGCCTACCATGTTGCCGCCGAAACCTAGCATGGCTAGTAAGTGGGTGCGATGGACTGGTTCAGGCTTGGGATCTGTTCCTTAGTGGGGGTGGGGGTGTAGAGAGGTAGATGACAACCCCCCTTCTCTCACGACTTTTTATTATTATTGTTATTAAACACAAAAAAGGAGTAAGTTGCGAATGGTTTCGCGAGAAGTATTGTTTTTAATTTATAAATTAAAGGGTTTTTTTTTTTAATCTTTTATCAAAGAGAGCCTTCAATAATTTTTGATTTGTTTTTCCTTTTCTTCGATGATGTCTTATAGTTTTGAATGACGAATAAAACAAAAAAAGAGAGGGGAGAGTAAAAGACATTTTGTCTTTTAGTAACCATTACCATCACCGATTTGTTGTTGTTTTGGTTTAAAGATATTATAATAGAAATCAATTCATTAAATGCTTCAAGAGAAAAGGAAAAGTCAAGGATAGAGACAATGATCGGACTTTTATAAAGTCATGAAAACACTTGCAAAATTGCGACTTATGTCCATGAGAACACTTCCTAATCGTGACTAAATTAGTGGCGCACCACCATGTCGTGACTAGGGGACTAAGCCCACGATCTCCCCCTTGTGTTGCGACTAAGTAAGTCACGGTCCCCTCCCATTTTCTTTAATGATAAAGATTTATTAGATAAAACGGAGAAAGCAAAACAAAAACAGAGAACAACAAAAATGAAACAAAAGAAACCTAAATTGAATCACCGAGAAGTTAACCTGAAAACAGGAAAAAAAACACACACACACTACCCAACAACCCAACAAGAACTCACCCCTAACTAGACAACAAAATCCCATAAAGACTCCCAAATCCCAACATCAAACTCCTTAGAAATGGTAGCCCACTCCCTTAAAACACCAATCATAAATTTAATAAGGCCCTCCGAGGATAAGCATTTACCATCAAAGATCCTTTTGTTCCTTTATTTCGAAATGCCCCAACAAATGGCCCTAAGCAAGTAGGGCCACATGAGCTTAGAAGCCTTGTCGAGATCCTTTAGCCGCCATCTTGAGAGAAGATTCTGGATCGAGAAGGGGAGAGACCGGGAAACATTAAGATTCCTAAGAAAGAAGAGCCACACTTGATAGGCCACTGGGTAGTGGATGAAAATATGGTGGGCATTTTATTCTTTGCTCTTTAGTTGATACATGGTAAGAATTTTATTCAAGTACAAGGACCATTAAAAAAAAAAAAAAATAAAAAATCTTTAGAGGGAAAATGGAATTCCAAATGCTCCTGCAAGGAATCACCACATGGGAATATCTGGAGTTGCGAGAGATGCTCGAGAAGTATGACGCCATTGTAAATCTACCTATCTTATTGAGAGTCCAAACCCACCCATCATTCTCATCATGGGAAGGGGAAATCCCATTGAGTCTCCCTTGGAACCTTTCAAGCTCCACTAACTTCCAGTCATATAATTTCCTTTTCAACCTTGGGTTCCAACATCCCCCCCCAACAAAAGGGTCAAAATTAGCCCTCACATAGCCCTTCTTCCCCCACTAAATTATAGATCGCACCAAACTCCACCTTCAAAGGGCCATCACCACACTAAACATCATCTTAGAACCTAATGATCTCACCAGAGCCTAAACCGAACCGAATAAACTTCCAAAACTCGTCATTGCCCTTCAAAATCCCTTTCCAAAGACCCATCCCATAGCTCCCCCTCACCTCTTCGGGCATCCAAAACGAAATAGAACCATGCCTAGCCTCCACCACTTTCCTCCGTTAACTCTTCCTCTCCTCCCCAAACCTCCAAAGCCACTTGCCCAAGAAGACTTTATTATGCAAACAAAATTTTCTATTGTCAAGACCCCTTTCCCTTATAGGTCTACAAACAAATTCCTAATCAACTAAGTGCAATTTCCGACACTCCAAATCATTCCTTAAGAAATTCCTAAAACCTTGCTTTATCCTAGAGGCAATCAAAGAGGTAATGGCAAACAGGGAGAGGAAATAGTTTAGAATGCTAGCCAACGAGCTATTAATCAAGGTAAGTCTGCCCCCTTTCGAAAATAAACAACGCTTTCCAGGAATCCAACCTTTTAGAAATTCTCTCCACCACTAGCCCCTAAACCGCTTTAGACTTAAACTTAGTACCCAAAGGTAGATTGAGATAAGATGTAGGAAGGCAACCAATTTTACATCCCAGGATAGCTTAAAAAATGTTGAGGTCACTGACCTCCCCCACTTAGAGAATCTCACTTTTAAAAAGATTGATCTTCAAACCTAACACCGCCTCAAAGCATCTCAACATGCATCTCAGAAACCCCACTTAACTCACCTCTGCTTCGCAAAAAATCATAATGTCATATGCAAATTGGAGATGCATCATAGAAATATCCCCTTTACCCACTGAGAAACTAGAAATATATCTTTCACTAGCCCTCATGATCATTCTACTAAACACTTCAACCACCAAAAAGAAGAGGGGTGATGAGGACATCTGGACTAGGGGTGGACTTATTAGAGGAGACGGAGGAGATCCCGATGATTGCTATGGTTTGGATAGGGGCTCACATTGATATTCAGACTTGGAGGAGTTTAGATTTATGTTTAGGATTTATTTTATGTTCAGTAGTTGTTTATTTACATGTTGCACATTTATTTTATATCACATTGTAAGGGGGGTTAGCTTTGAAGGTATTTTAGGAAGAAATTGTCTGAAAAGAGTTAATTTAGTCTAATATATGTTTTTGAGGGTATTTTGGGTAGAATTGTTTGATAGGGGGTATTTAGGTCCTATGGACCTTTTATTTTGTAGCCCTAGGCACACGTCCCTTTTTAATTCTAATGAATGAAATTTTGAAAAAACCTGCTCTCTCTCCTCTGGTTTGTGAATACCTAGAAGATTAAACTCTGGAAAGGGCTTGGAGCTTTTCCAAGTTAACGGTGGTGGTGGAGGCCAGCCCCTTCCTTTTGGGTGAAAATGATTATCTCTCTTCTTTGTTCTTTATTCCCATTAGCAATCAATTTTCAGAAATCTGGAAAATTTTCCTTTGGTAAGAGATTGCAATCCCGACTTGATGATATAGAGTTTTGAAGTGGTTCGAACATCCTAGGGGCTTCCCAAGGCTTGGGCAACACACCTAGTGGAGGAGTGGAATCACTTTTTAAAACCCTACGGAAATCCTAAGAGGGATTCCTAAGTGGGGTGGCACCTTCAAAATTATGGACAGATTTGTGTTCTTCATCAAATTGGATTATCTGATTGGATTTCTATGGACTATTGTGGAGACCTTTGCTAGACAACACCAGGAGGATTCAACCATTGCAATATCAGGTGCACACTTCCAATTTTCAGCCCATTCTTATTTCCTTGTTGAGTAGAACTTAAAGTAGATTTGCTGGCATGAATGAGGACTGTTGTGGGCTAATTTTCTGGGGTTTATTTGAACCTACAACCCACATTTTAGAGGTTAATCAACCTCCACAAATCCCCTTAAATTTCCCTTGCAAACCCATGCTTTTCAGCCTATTAAATCCCATGTTTACATATCCTTTAAATTGAATGTCTCTCACATGTTTGTGATAATGTCCAAGAGAATAACTTGCTGGATTTTCTGTCATAACAGCCCATGGTACTTTTCCATCACTTTAGAAAAGCACCATTAGGCCATTAACTTAACTCACATTAGTTCAACCCTATGACATGTCTCTTGTATTTTACATTGAATTCGTTACTTTAAAACTTCTTTAACCATGTTTTTTTGAGCCACATTAAATTTGGGCCAACAAGCGGGACATTGATTGTTCTCTAATTTGTTGGGATTTCTAAGCACATAAATTAGGATATAATTTTTCCTTTACTTTGTTTACTTGAACACTCTATAGTGCACATTTAAACATACTTGAAAACCAACTAAATTCGTATGTTTTGGTGCTAGTAGGAATCTAATTAATATTGCTACATCACCTATGGTATTGTTTGCTTAGTCTCCTATTGCACACACTCACTCGTCTACATGCATGTTGCATCAAGGGGAATGAGGGTCCTCTTGCCTAAACCCTCTAGCAGCAAACTAACCTTCAGATGATCCATTAACCAAGATTGAAAAAGAAACCGACGGATGCAAGATCTCATCAAACTTCTCAATTTCTTCTCAAATGCCACTCTTCTCAACATATAATCAAGAAACTCCCAATTGACGTAATCATACGCCTTCTCCATATCCAACTTGCATAAAATACCATTCTTCCTAGATTTTTGTCTCTCATCCACACCTTCATTGGCCACCAAGGTCCTGTCCAAGATTTGACGCTCCTTATGGAAAGCACCTTGAATCTGAGAGATAAGATTGTTCAAGATTGATTTCATCCTCAAGGTAAGCACTTTAGAAATAATTTTGTATGCACTACTCAACAAACTAATTGGATAGGAATCTTTTAACTTTTTAGCTGCCTTCTTTTTAGGGATCAACGCAATGAATGAATGATTGAGCTTCTCGTAGAAGGTCTCATTAAGGTAAAATTCCTCAAACACCTTCAAAAGATCCCTCTTAACAATACCCCAACATTTTTGGAAGAATGATATTGTAAAGCCATCCGGCCTTAAGGCCTTGTCTCCCACCATGCTTTTAAGAACCCCTAGAATTTCTTCTTCCGAAAAAGGTCTTCTCAAAATCTCACTCTCCACATTCGAGATCCCATCAAATTCGAGATCCTCTAAGGTAGGTCTATAAGAAAATTCTTCTTTGTACAACTTTTTCATAGAAGGAAACAATATCAACTTTGAACTTCCTCGGATCATCAACCCAAGTACCATTAACCTTTAATCTCTGAATGGTGTTGATATTCTTGTGCACCGACTCCATCTTATGAAAGAAATTCATGTTTCGGCCCCCTTCCTTAAGCCAATGGACGCATGATCTTCGCTTCCAAATGATTTCCTCCCTAACCACCAAAACTTGATTATTCTTCCTCAAATGATCCCTTGTCCGCATCTCCTCCTTCGACAAACATTTGTCTTCCTCAATAACCTCCACCTATTTAATTCCTTCCACACATTTCACCATCCTTTAATAACATCAAGATTCACTTTATTTCAAGCTTTAGGTCTAATCTTGAGAGCCTTTAATCTAAGAGCTAGGTTGCGGTTAGCAGATCTCCTCCCTTAAGTCGCGATCCCCTCCCTTATAGCAAAAGTCGCGACCCCTCACTTGGAATGACTTGAGAAGTGAGCTTTGCTGTGACTTTCTTTTGTCTTTTATTGATCTTTGATTAAAGGACAGTATGAAAGACAACCAATATCTTTTAAATTTGATTCAAATGCTTAAGCCGACCTTTTGACACACAATTGATCCATGGTCGTGACCTTAGTCATCATAGTCCCTTAGTCGCAACTTCAATAGTGACCTAGTCGCACCCCAATGGTGACCCTAGTCACGACCCCAGTCCCCTAGTTGTGACTTAAACCCTAGTCGCAACCCTAGATGTGACTCTAGTTGCGACTCAGAATTCCAAAGGTCGCCATTTGACTCACAAAAATATAAGGGGGCATGTGTAAGCCTAAGATGGGTTAGCAACAACTTATTAAAGGACTTAATTAATCATTAACTTGGTTAATTAAAGTACGAGTCAAGATTTGCTCTCCGTAAAAAGAAATCATTCACTTGAGTTAAGATTAATGGTAAGGTTTGATGCGTACATTGGAGATTGTGACACATCCTTTAGAGTGTACCAGCGTAGGAGGAGGAGCCTCGAGATTTGATTTGATTAGAGCCGCTGCATGGGGCCCACTTGCATCAGCCACGTGGGACCCACATGGATCGTTATCTAGTTAGGGTGGTGAAGTGTCATGGAGCCTTCATTGTTGCTGTTTTTTATTTTTTAATTATTTTTTTATATATTTTCTTTCATGTTTTATGAGTATAGGATATGGGGGGGATTTTGGTTTTGATTTGGGATTTATTTGGGATTTTAATTTTGTTGAGGGGTATATTTGTAAAAGGGGTCTATTTAAGTTTTAGAAAGGGGGGGGGAGTTGCTAAATTGATAACCCCTTTCTAATTCATTGGGCATGTCGACAAGGGGTCTTGAGAGGAGGGATCTGATGTATGAGAGGGTTAACCCTATTGAAAATCAATGGGTTGATTGGAATAAAACTTTGGTTGCCTCCAAGCTCTCGGTTGAAGCTACAAGGCTTGCGACTGGTCTTCCTGCTAGGTGCGGCTCCTAGTGGAGTGAGGTGAACCTCTTCTACTTTTATTTTTTAAAATTTTTGGATCTGTGTTGGTTCTCAGACTTGAGACCTTGAATTCTTCTCAAGAAAACCCTGTAAACCTGAAATCCAACACCTAATCTTGACCAAAGTTTAAACCCACTACTGAAGTCCTACCAGAACCTTGTTTTGTTGCAGACCATCTCAATCCCAAATAAGGCTGTCATTTGGGCCGGGCTGACCCGAAGCCCGACTTGTCCGGCTTGAAAAATTATCGGGGTGGGCCAACCTAATTTTGAGTTGGGTTGAGTTTGGGCCCAACTTTTAGGCCCGAAGTTTTATTCGGTCCAAGTTTGGGCAGGCTCAATATCAGCCTGAACTAGTTAACAAATATTGATTATTTTTATATGTTGATATTAGGTTTATATATATATATATATATATGTATGTATATATTTTATTCTTTTTGGATCCATATATTTTAAAGAAATTTACTATCATCAATAAATTCAAATGTCAACTGTTAAAGAAAGCCCATATAATATGCATTATGGGCCTAAAATTAGCCCTTTATACCACCTATCCAATATACCCTATTTCCTTTTGGTTAAATTCCGACCCCAGTGGTCCATTGTTATTTCCAGATAAACATATAATACTGTTATTAGATAACAATAGCTTCTCTTACTTTAAACCTGAATACTGTTTTACTGATTTGGATACTATAGCCCTTCTCATTCACTTGCTGTTACCTCTTTATCAGTAGACTTACTTGCTGCCTTGTGTAGTCAGCCCATCCAGGTTCTTAATTGAATGTATGCTGGAATTCTTGATTTAATTTGTGTCAGACTTATTGATGAAGCATGCGTGTAGGTTAGTGGGTGTGTGCACAAGAGATATGAATAAAAGTACTAAAGTAATGAAACAAAATAAACAAGATTCCTACTCGCAGGTCCACATGTTATTTCAGATGATTCTTCAAGTCATATTCATATGCATGAAAAGAATTAGGGTTCATAAAGTAATAAACTAATAAAGGACCTAAGCAATTATTTTAAATAACTGAACTAATTTGAGAAAACAAAATATTAAAGTTGTCGTCTAAGAATCTGATGCTTAAAATTTGGTGAAAAGGTACTGAAAACATGACAATAACAAAGGGAGTTGGCAAACAGGCGTAGGATTTTGGCATGGGGAACATTAAAGATATGTTACGAAAAGTGTTTAGATAGGATTGGGTGCAGAAAATTAGGCCCCACATATAAGAATAGGTTCAGAAAATTAATCCCATAAACTCCAGGCTTATGCCACACCAACTCACACAAGAACCACTATAGGAGATTTGATAGAGGGTTCAAAAGAGGATTTAGTACCTTAATATCACTGCAGCTGGTTTCTTTAATGTCTTAAGAGGTATTACTAATTACATCTCCAGAACTTAGTAGCCGAAATTAGAGGTAATAAGAACTTGCAAAATCTGTCCTCAAAAGAGGAGTTGCTGCCAGCCTAAATGATGACCCAGGCTTGGGTTTTGAGATAAGGCCACTTTAGGAATTGAAGTCCTCTCTTTAGTGTCGCTCATGGATTAGAAAGACCTGGAGAAAGTTTCCTTCTTAAAGCTTAGGTAAGGTGAAGTTGGTAGCTGATATCCTCCAGGTGGGTTTTCAGGTTCCTTCACGCCTGCTTCTGATATCCCATGATAGGATTTGAATCTGAAATCAAATTTCAATGGGCTAGCACCTCTGATTGAGTCGCCCCGGGGTATGTAATACCCTATAAAACTCCCCTCAGTCAAACCCCTGATTGATTGAGAATAGTGGGAGATTTTCCAAAACTGATCCAGCTGACCATGTTCATGCCTGGCTAAGATTTAATCAGCCATAACTTCGAATCGTTTGAAGTTTTGGCAGCCCTTCCTGTTCAGTTAGGGTCATCCAGATGTTTCTAACCCACTGGAGATGTCAAACCAAGCCAAGCCTTGGTTGCATGGAAATGGAAGCCAATCTCGTGAAGCCACTCCTGGATGCTGTATTCATGTCTGGGAAGTGTGTCTCTGCAAGAAATTTTTCCAAAACAGATTTCTAGAATTGGAAACTGCTAGGGATAGGATCGTACATGAATGTAAGACACCTTAGAAGAATCAGATCTTCAAAAGCTGTTGATGTTGAGAGGTGGTATGCAATATCGTGAAGTCACTCTGTCTCAGCAATTCACGCCTGGTTCATCCCCAAGAGATGGAATCTCTTCAAAACTGATCTGTTGGTGTAGGGCTTTCACTTCCTTGGGGTCACCCAGCACTTAGGAAGTGCCTAGGATTGATAGATCAATCAAAACAAAAAAGTGAGGTATTAGTGGTGATTTCTGTATGAACACCCTAATTTTCAGCAAACAAATTCCGAAGAAATTTAAATAAAAAGAATAAAAGAAGAGGTAGAAGATCCTTTAACTCAAGGGAAAGGGAGTGACCTCCACCACAACCGTTAAACTAGGACTAAGCCTAGACCCATTTCAGGGTTTTGGTGCTCATCAACCTGCGACAAGCAAGATGAAGGGGAAAGAGAACTAGCTGTGAGGAAGTTTTTTTTTTTTTTTTTCAATTTCATTCCATAAAATCAAATCTGGTCGTGTGGAGGTTTATAGACTCCCACACGACTAGGTTTAGTACAACCTAATGTAGAGTAGTCTAAAATACCCCCAAGCCCCATACTCTCACGACAAAATTACCCACAATCTTAAATAAAAGACAAATAACTCCTAAAAAATGAATAAAGAGTAAAGACTATTCTACACTCAGAATTCTGTGCCCCCCCTTTTACATGAGACACCATTAACTTAAAGAAAATAAAAGAGTAAAAAGAAATATTTGTGAACAAGGCCCAATCATCATCTCGGTCATGATGTCCGCATCACTTATGCTTTGTATCTTTCCCGTTTAGCACTTTTTAAGTATTAGAATTTGGCATAAATATTAGGTGGATTAAAACTTGAATATTTTTTTTGGAATTCTAAGTGGATATTGATGCTAAGTAGGAATCTAGTTTATTTATTTGTTTCTCAATTAATCTTCCTTTGTTTCTAAGTGCATTATGATTCATGCAAACTATTACTCCTACATGCATCCTACATCAATTTTGGTATCAGAGTTAATCTAGTTGTGATCCTAGGAGCCAAGGTTTGTCTAGGTGGTTTACCTCATTCCACACATATGGTTTGCATGTTAGTATTGTATCTCATGTTCTGGTTTCTGTTTTTGCATTGCAATATCATGATACATTGGACAACATTGCATTATCTTCATCTATTAGACTTTAGGAGGTGAACTACCCGTTGTATTGGTACTTGTGTATGCCCACAAGACTTTGGATTGATTACCATCCTAAGATGGCTGAAGAAGGCTTCAGTATTGCTCAAGCTTTTCAGCAATTAAGTACCCAATTGAATGAAAGGAATGAAAAGATGACTAGACTCCAAACCCATTAAATCAGATGTTTAGGGAAGTTACAAGCCTGAGACGTAGGAGTGAAGGTTTAGTTGACGGAGATAATCTGCAAGGGCAAGGCCACACAGATTATCTAGTTAGAGGGTGAGATAGGCCTACCCCACCCATTGTTGAGCTAGGTTTAGGTGAGTATGATAACACAATTATGAGGTCTGTTAAGGTCGAAACACCTCCATTTGATGGAATGTTAGATCCAAAAGTCTTTCTAGATTGGATATCTGAGATGGATAACTACTTTGATTGGTATGATATGTTTGATGCTCATAAAGTCAGGTTTGCTAAGATGAAGTTGGTGGGCCAAGTAAGACTTTACTAGAATATTGTGGGGCGCTAACATCAGTTAAGGCGCCAAGAGCCAATCAATCGATGATATGAAGGAAAAGCTCAAAGAAAAATATCTTCCTTTTTCATATCATTCAACACTATTGGATCAATGGAACTTGTTGAGATAGGGTGACATGTCTATTTTAGATTATATTGCTCGTTTTGATGAACTTATGTGGATGTGTGATATTATTGACAATCCTTTCACCACCCTAAGTAGGTTTAGACTTGGACTCCGACCTATGTTCTAAAAAGAATTGATTCCTCGGCTTGTTTCTAACCGCTAAAAATTAGATGAGAACAAATCTTGTGAGAACTGTGAAAACGGCATCAGGGTACGGACACATCAGTGCCAAAAAATGATAAGTGCCCCCCAAAAAGTGCAAATCACTTTTCAGTACTGATGTGTCAGCTCCTCTGGTGCCGTTTTCGCGGTTCTCACAAGATTCGTTCTCACATAATCCAAGCCCGTTTCTAACCTAGAGGAAGCCTATAGGTTGTGTCAAAAGTTAGAGCATTACTTGAGACCCCAGGCTCCACATACCTTTGATTATCGTAGACCTGATCCTAGACCTGGTATGTCTTTAAATAAACCTCTAGTTAGGGGACAATCTTCTTGTGGACCCTCTAGCAATCCTAGACCCAAACCCCAGCTTAATAAGGGTAAGAGAATTGTTGGAGAAAAACCACGTAGTGATCCAGATCAGTGTTATAGGTGTCTAGGATCCCCACAAGAAAACCCACCACTACTAATTTGTACGTGGGTGATAGTGAGGAGGGTGAGAGTGACCTTAGAGATGAAGATATAGGGGATGGACTAGATGAGGAACTCTATACACCCCTGGGTTCTCCCAGTGATGAAGAACAAGAGGGTGATGGGGACTGAGTAGTGTTTATTAGAGATGTGTCTTGACTACCCCTATTGTTCAGACTCTATATCCTTGATGGTGGTTAGATGTGCCCTAACCCAATAGAAGCTAGAGGATGACTGGTGTAGGACGTCCATCTTTTATATCTTGCTAAGAGTTGAGAGAAGAATTGCAAAGTCATCATCGACAACGGGAGTTGCACCAATGTGTTCGTTGAGAATGTGAAACGTCTAGGACTCTCACCAATTCCTCACCCTAAACCCTATAGAGTGGTGTGGGTGGACACATCTTCAATTCTTATTTCCCATAGGTGTCAGGTCTCTATAGAGTTTTCTTCATATAAGGATGCCCTATGGTGTGATGTTGTGCCTATGGATGTAGGCCACAGTATCCTTGGTTGACCTTGGCTGTATGACATGGATGTAACATTGGTCGTTCAAATACGTGTACATTTGTTTTCCAGGATAAGAAGATCAAATTGGTTTCTTTCTCACCAAAGACAAGTTCTAAGAATAAGAGTAAGGTGGATAAGGTCAAAAGTGTTGAAGAAACTAAAACAAAAACCCTTCATATCATTGGATCAAAGGAATATGAGCAAGAAGTCAAGGAGGAGATGATGTTTAGAGAAAGAAAGAAAGAAAGAGAAAATCGTATGAGTGCTTTGGCTCTACACATACGTGCTGTTTTATTCACTTTATGGTATAGGGTATAATACCAACCATACCCTTATATGTATATATACAAGTAAACCTAAGAACAATAAACAAAATGACATATCTGTCCTGGCTTCTATACTTTTACACTCTCCCTCAAGTTGGTATGTATATAGAACACATACCAAGCTTGCTAAGACAAGAATGGAAAACATGACTGCTTAATCCCTTGGCGAAGACATTTGCAATCTGCTCATTAGGAACTTTGATTTGGTATGAACATCCCCTAAGAGAATAGGTGCGAATGGCGTTAGGGATGCCAAAAAAGTGACTTACACATTTTGGGGGGCACTTATCACTTTTTGGCGTTGATGTGTAAGCTCCCGACTCCATTCACACCTATTCGTACATGGATTGTTCGTACTTAATTCTTTGGGGGCTCACTAGTCTTCACAAACAGAATACAATCTGACCTGACATGAGCTTTTCTTTGGTAAAGTGACGACCAACTTCAATATGCTTGGTCGGATCATGCTGAAAAGGATCGTGAGGAATACTTATAGCTGCCTTGTTGTCACAAAACAAGCGCATTGGATGAGAAACAGGGAAACCCAATTCAGACAAGAGCATCTTTAGCCACAACAACTCACATACACCATGCACCATAGCTCTATATTTAGTCTTAGCATTGTAGCAAACAACTATAGATTGTTTCTTGCTCTTCCAAGTGACTAGATTACCTCCCCCAAAGGTGCAATATTCAGAAGTAGATCGTCGGTAAGAGATGGACCTTGCCTAATCAGCAATTGTATGAGCCTCAACATGCAAACCATGTTGTTTAGTAAACAACAAGCCATGACCAGGACTACCCTGAAGATATCGAAGTATCTAGTACACAATAGACATATGAGTAGTGCTAGGGGCATGCATAAACTGGCTGGTAGCACTGACGACAAAGGCTATATTTGGACGTGTTAAGGAGAGATAAAGCAATTGACCCACTAGCCATATGTACCTTTTTGCATCAATTAATTCATCACCATCATCATCCTTGAACTTTTGATTTGGGTCCAAAGGAGTAGCAGATGGCTTACACTCCAACATACCTATTTCACTTAAAAGATTGAGGGTGTATTTCCGTTGAGATATGAAGATACCCCTTTTAGAGCGAGCAACTTCAATCCTAAGAAAATACCTAAAGCTGCCCCAGATCTTTAATCTCAAATTCCCTTGTTAAATAAGACTTCAATTTCTTCATTTTGACCTCATCATTCCTAGTGAAGTATACAGTCAAAACTGTAATGTTGCTGCCTAGTCTCTTAACGACTAGAATATGATCAGCTTGACATTGAGTATAGCTATATGAAACCATAACTGCACGGAAACGCTCAAACCATGCTTGGGGAGATTGTTTTAAGCTATAAAAGTGTTTCTTGAGTTTGCAGATCTTGCTAGTATTCGATTCAATCTTGAATCTAGGTGGAAGCTTCATATAGATCTCTTTTTCAAGATCACCAATGAAGAAAGACATTTTCCACATCAAGTTGTAATAAAGACCAGCCTTGGTTCACACCCAAAGAATGTAAGACACGGATGACATTCATCTTAGCAACTGATGCAAACGTATCCTGATAATCGACTTCGTAAGTCTGGGTATAGCCTTTTGTAATGAGCCTAGCTTTATACCTGTCCACACTTCCATCCGGTTTTAGCTTAATAGTGAAGACCCACTTACATCCAATTGGTTCTTTGTCCACTGGAAGATCCACAATGTCTCAAGTTCCATTTTTTTCCAAGACCCTCATCTCCTCTTCCATTGTCGCCTTCCACTTTGGTTGGGATAGTGCTTTAGACACATTGTAAAGAATCACAATAGAAGACAAAGAAAGTGCAAAGGAATGAGTAGAAGGAGACAATGTATTATAGGACACATAATTAGCAAAGGGGGGGGGGTGTATAAGTATTACCTGGGGTTGAGGAGATATCATGGTCTGGGACACGAGGATCTTCATTCACAACTTCTTTTTGCCTTCACATATTAACTTGAAGATTTTTTTTTCTACTCCCCTTGGTTATCAACAATTTTTTCTTGCTCCCCTTGGCTATCAATAGCTTTTGTATGTGAACTCTGATAAAAAAAGAAAGTAGGTGCTGGCATAGGAGTCGAATTCTCAACATCATCATCAGTATAATCCCTTTGAAGTGGAGACTTCTTAGCAGAAAAGAATGGGATAGTCTCATGAAACATAACATCCATAGAAACAAATTTACGATGAGTAGATGAATGATAATACTTGTACCCCTTTTGAATGAAAGAATAGCCAAGAAAAATACATTTTAGGGTTTCAGAGTCAAGTTTAAATTTGGAGGACTTGTCAATATGCACAAAACGAATATAACAAAAAACCTTGGGGGGAATAGGGAGCAACACAAAAGTAGGAGAAACCACCTTAATAGGAGCTTTGTAACCCAACACCCGAGTATGGAGCCGATTCATGAGAAAAGCTATAGTTTGAACTGCGTTAGCCCAAAAGTTTTCGAAACATTCGTCTTAAACTTGAGTGCTTTAGCAATCTCCATGAGGTGCCTATTCTTACGTTCAACTACCTCATTTTGTTTTGGAGTACCAAGACATGATGTTTGATGAATGATGCCATGCTGATTCAAATAGACACCAAATGCAGGGGAAAGATATTCACCCCCATTATCACTCTGCAATCTATTGATTTTTTTGTCAAACTGAGTCTCAATCATCTTATGATTAGAAATAAAGTTAGAAAAGACATCACCATTTGATTTGAGTAGATAGATCCAGGTGCAACGAGAATAATCATCCACAAAAGTTACAAAATAACGATATCCAAACAATGAGTCAATGGAGCAGGTCTCCACACATCAGAATGCATAATTTTAAAAGAAGTAGAACTTTTATTTATACTTAACGGATAATAGTTTCTACAATGCTTAGCATATTCTCATGAGTCACATTTAAACACATTGACTTTGTCCACAAGTTAGGAAATAAATGATGCAAAATAGAAAAAGAAGGATGACTCGAACGTTTATGCCACTGATGAAGTGAAATGAAGATTTGGCCTTTATTTGTGGAAGATTATAGTTGAACAAAAGTAGCTGTATAAGGAGCACTGTCAAGTATGTAGAGATCATTCTCCTCATGTCCTTTACCAATTATCATCCTCGTCCCTAAGTCCTGGAAAACATAATGAGAAGGGAAGAAATTCACATAACAATTTAAAGTCTTGGTAAGATGACTAACAAACAAAAGATTAAGAATAAACTTAGGAACATGAAGAACTGAGGATGGTGTTAGGGTTGGAGTGGCAAAAATGGAACCCTTACCAATAATGGAAAGATAACAACAACAACAACAACAACAAACAACCTTATCCCAACTATTTGGGGTCGGCTACACGAATCCTGTTCCGCCAT
>JAOXJP010275699.1:0-19851 GCA_025762735.1 Platanus orientalis
TATTATTAATTAAATAATTAATTAATCATGCTTATATTTTATGTGAATGGCTTTGTCAGGACACATATTTCCAACAACATAGTCTCTCTTAAAGCAGAACTACCCCAAAGGAGGCAATGTCAATCGATAGTTTGAAGGTCCGAGATGAAAGAACTCGGACAATTGCAAAGCCAGGAGGGAAGCTTGAGGATGTCATCCTCGATGTTAAACACCCTGACCATGTAACCCAAGTAGGGTCAAATCTGCCAGAGGACTTCAAAAAACGATTACAAGGCTTCCTTATTGACAATTGGGATGTGTTAGCCTAGACACATAGGACATGCTAGGGATAGACCCTCGAGTGGCAGTGCATCGGCTCAACATAAGCCCAACTACAAAACCTGTCAAGCAGAATAAAAAAAATTTTGCCCCAGAGAGGAACCATGTCATTGCAAAGGAAGTGGAAAAACTGCTTAAAGCCTGATTCATAATGGAGGTTCACTACCCCGAGTAGTTGGCAAACGTTGTAATGATGCGAATTCCAAACGGGAAATAAAGGATGTATATCAACTTCACTAACCTCAACAAGGCATGACCCAAAGATAGTTTCCCTCTCCTAAGAATCGACACCCTGGTAGATTCAACAGTCGACCATCAAACCCTCAGTTTTATGGATGCTTTCTTGGGATATAATCAAATAAAAATGTACGAGCCCAACCAAGAAAGAACAACCTTCATCACTGATTAGGGGCTTTACTGCTACCAGGTTATGCCCTTTGGTCTAAAGAATATGGGGACAACCTACCAAAGGCTCTTCAATGAGATGTTCAAAAACCAAATTGAGAGAAACGTCGAAGTGTACGTAGACAACATGTTGGTCAAGAGCCTCCTTACTAAGCAACATCTATCTGACCTAAGCAAACATTTCAAACACTGAGGAGATACAAAATGAAGCTTAACTTGGGAAAATGTGCATTCGGTGTGTCTGCTAGGAAGTTCCTTGGATTTATAGTCTCCCAACAAGGAATAGAGGCAAACCCCAAAAAGGCTAAATCCATAATCGAGATGCAACCACCAAAGAAGTACAACACTGACACGAAGGGTCACGACATTAAACATATTCATATCCTGGGTTACTGACAAATGCTTCCCTTTCTTCCGTCTACTGAAGAAAGTGTTTGACTAGGACGATGAATGCAGTAAAGCCTTCTATGAGCTTAAAGTTTACCTCGATCGCTTGTTGCTAATCAACCAGCCAAAGTAGGACTAGGTACTTTACATCTATCTATTGGTATTAGAGACGGCGGTTAGCTCGGTGCTAGTTAGGGAAGAAAATGGGGTGCAAATTCCTATGTACTACACCAGTAGGGAGTTTAGAGGAGCTGGTGAAAGATACCTAAAGGCCGAGAAAATAAAATTCACCCTAGTCGTCATGACCAGGTGATTGAGACCATATTTATAAACGCACACCATCCGAGTGCTCACCAATCAGCCACTCAAGATCATACTAAACAAACCCAAGACCTTAGGGAGGCTGGTTAAATGGTCAGTGGAATTGAGCAAATTCGACATCGAGTACCACCCCTGAGGAGCTATTAAAGGGAAAGTTGTCGCTGATTTCATCACTAAGTATACTCACATACTAAAAGGCTAGACCTAGGCACAGGAAGAACAATCCGGCGAGGTAGAAGCAACCCAAGCAACATGGATGCTCTATGTTGATGGCTCCTCCACCAATAAGTCTATTGGAGGAGGAGTCATCTTGGTTACACCAGAAGGAATCGAGCTTGAATATGCCATCAGGTTCGAGTTTATGGCAACCAATAATGAGGCAGAGTATAAAGCATTAATCACCGAGTTACTACCTGCTCCTGTCCTCAAAGCTAAGTAGGTGAAAGTCATCAGTGATTTTCAACTTATGGTGGGACAAGTATTGAGAGAATATGAAGCCAGGGATGAGCGAATGAAGCAATATCAGGCATTGGTAATAGCAAAAAAGTCCTAGTTCAAACAATTCAATATGCAATAAGTCCCTCAAGGACAAAACGAGAAAGCCGATAAGCTGGCCAGACTTACATCATCAACTGAGGGAGACCTCGCCCCCGTAATCTTCGTGGAGAGTTTAACTAAGCCAAGCATTGAGATAGAAGAAGGCAAAGAGGTCAATATGGCCACCCCGAGCCCGAATGGGCTAACCAAATCATAAAATATTTGAAGGAAGGAGAACTGCCCAAGAATAGAGATGAAGCAAGGAGAATGAAGGTGAGGGTGAGTCAGTACCTCCTACTCAACGACACCCTCTACAAAAGGAGATTTACCCTCCCCTCCGCTTAAGTGTTTATCCAGTCAGGAGGCTAATAATGTACTCCGAGAAATACATGAGGGATAATGTGGGAATCACTTAGGCGGTAAGGCGCTGGCTAGCAAGGTAATCAGAGCAAGGTACTATTGACCCTCCATACAGAAGGACGCAAACATATTCGTCTGGAGGTGTGACAAATGCCAAAGGTATGCCAATATCCCAAGAAAGCCTACTGAAAAGTTAGTCCCAATAGTTGGTCCATGGCTTTTTCCCTAATGGGGAATCGACATTATCGAGCTTTTACCTTGAGGAAAGAGGTAGATGAAGTTCTTAGTGGTTGTCATCGACTACTTTACAAAATGGGTGGAGGTTAAACCCCTGGCCAAGATCACTGAGAAGAATATCTGAGACTTCACATGGAAATCAATAATGTGCTGATTTGGGATACCTAGGATACTTATCACCAACAATGGTAAGCAATTTGACAATACCTGGTTCTGAGAATTTTGTTCAGAGCTCGACATTAAAAATCACTTTAATTCCCTAGCACACCCTTAAGCTAACGGTCAGGTGGAGGTCACCAACCGGATTGCTGAACATCATCAAGAAGAGACTCAAGGACTCAAAGGGCCTCAGACCTGAGGAGCTACCTAGTATCCCATGGGCCTATTGAACTCCAGTAAGAACCCCCACCGGAGAAACACCATTTCTCTTGGCATTCGGAACTGAGGTAGTGGTCCTGGTAGAGATCGGAATGAATACCTATAGAACGACTAATTTCAACCCAGAGAGGAACAATGAGCACCTCAGAAATAACCTAGATATGCTAGAGGAAAAGAGAGATGAGGCTGCACTCTAAACAACTGCCTACAAGCACCGAATGGTTGAGTACTATAACTTGTAAGTAAAGCTAAGGAGATTTACAGTAGGAGACTTAGTCCTCAGAAAGGTCATCCTAGCAACTCAAGACCCAACCGAAGGAAAACTGAGGCCAAGTTGGGAAGGACCCTACAGGGTAACAAGTTTTTATAGACCCGGGACATACCGTCTCAAAACAATGCAAGAAAAGCGACTTCACCTGTGGAACATCGAGCATCTAAGGAAATACTATCAGTAACGTTAATGTAATTGTTTATTTCATGTTAATAAAATCTTCTTATTCAGCAGAAACGAGAGAGTTCAGACCTTCAAACCCGGGTTATAAGACTAACCTCAGGTCACAAGACTGATCCATCCTCAAGAATGGAGTTTAGGCCCTCGGACCTGGGTTACAAGACTAACCCTAGACTACAAGACTAATCCATCTTCAAGAAGGGAGTTCAAGCCCTCAAACCTAAGTTACAAGACTAACCCCAGATCACAAGACTAATCCATCCTCAAGAAGAGAGTTTAGGCCTTCAGGCCTGGGTTGCAAAACTAATCCCAAGTCACAAGACTGACCCATCTTTAAGAAGGGAGTTCAGGCCCGAGTTACAAGACTAAGCCCAACTCATCCTCAAGAAAAGAGTTCAGGCCCTCGGGCCTAGGTTACAAGACTAACCCTAGGTCATAAGACTGACCCTAGATCACAAAGGGGAGAGTTCAGAAGACAAGGAGGGCCACTACATCTATTAAATCCTTAGGAATTCTTGAGAATGGAATTGTTAAAGACTTCAATGAATAAAATAGAAACCTCAAGACGTACCAGGACATGTGTATCTCTATCAAAGGGACTTATGTCGACCCTTTGACACCAAGTAAGTACAACTTCAACCTCTTACATATCGAATGAAAGAGGGTGCATCAAAGTACCCAAGGACATTGCTGAAGAAAGGTCCCCACCCGAGATGATGACTTAAGTTTCGGCAATGCCACCGGAAACCCTTGACTCACCCAAGTCATGAAGAGTCGAATGACTCATAGGATTATCTCAGGCCATCCCATGAACACATACTTAGAAAATCTAGGGAGGGTACCTAACCACGAGGCATACCCACACTTAGAAAATTTTACCATTGCCTAACTCTACACGCTAAGAAAATTTGTGCCCCGAGGTATACCTATACTTAGAAAATTTTACCATTTCCTACCTCTACACGCTTAGAAAATTTTTGCCCTAAGGCATACCAGTACGTAGACGATTTTAGCAAAATTCATCATAGTTTACCACTACATACTCTGAAAATTTTGGAAGGTACCTAAGAATTTTTACCACCAGGCACATCCACACTTAAAAAAAATTCACAAAAAATAAGGGAAAGTTGGAACTAAAAACACATAAGACAAACAAAAAAAGGAAATTTCATTAATGAAAAAGAGAGAAGATTTACATAAAAAATGGTAAAGTACATTTACACCGTGGGATTGCCAGCCCCTGCGAGGTCCACCCCAACATCTCCCAAGGATACAATCCTAGTACCCTTGGCCCCTTCGCCTTTTTCTTCTTCTTTTTCTTTTCCTTCCCTTCTTCTTCCTCCTCGGGATGGAAGGCTGCGAAGTCTAACTCCGAGAAGGTCTGGGCAGCCAGTTTCCTTTAGCCCTTGAAGTTGTTGAGGTAGCACCCAACCTTCAAGACCTGAAAGGCCTCAGACGCCTTGTACTTGGTGATTGCAGCATCAACAACCCTTTCCTTTTCCTCCTTCGCCTAGATTCAAGCAAGGGCGAGAGCCTCGGCCACCCTTTTCTCCACCGTCTGCTCCAAGGTCAGGGTGAACAACCCTTCAGACTTGGCTTGGGTGATCTTCTCTTTGACCGACTACAGATGCCAGGTTAGCTCACAAATTCAGGCCTCGCCCTCATCATCTCAGGTGGCTATGTTCGCACTAGTCCCCTCCACCCACATGAGCCTTTCCCTCAGTGTCTTGATCTCAGCCTCGGCGCTATCACGAACAACATCGATTTCCTAGGTGGCTTGGGCGAGCCAACTCTGGAATTTAGCTCGAACCTTCTCTCTAGTCTTGAGCCTCTGAATAGAGGCCACCATTATGGCCATGGTCTGTAAGGCTACCAATTAGTCAGTAAATATATATATATATATATATATATATATATATAAACATAAATAAAATAATAATAAAAATAGTAAACAGGAAATCTTTACCTTGGCCGAGTAGAGCATCTCATGATGCAGGGCAAAAAGAGTAAGAGCCTTCAGGGAATCGAGGTCTCCGGCAGGGACTCCCCTAAGGAGGTAATCTACCCCAGAGCCCAACTTAAACAACCAAGTTAAAGGTCCAGCCGAGGATTGGCCCCTATCCTAGGTAGACGAGGAAGGTGGTCGAACAGTGGGCACTTCGGGAGTCGCAACCACCTGAGGAAAAGAAGTCACGGTGGATGCGACCGTTATATCTGTAGCCTCGGGTGAAGTCACCACGTTATCCCCTGCCGCATAGCGGGGTGAAGACCTGGTAGCCTCGACCTCTAGATCCACGATGAGGATAGAGGTGTCTAGAACCAAGGCCGGGATTACCTCGGGGACTTGAGTAGCATCGGGGTCCCGAGTTTCAGATTGGGAGGCCCCCCCTCAGACTAGGGTCCTCTTCCTTTTCTTTAGGGAGACCGTCTCCCCTTGGCCAGCTGCCTTGGCCTGGGCCAAGAATCTCTTGTTTAGCTTCATGGTTGTAAAAAATTACCAACCCGAGGTTAGAAAATAATTATATAAAAGAAAAGAAGAAAGAGAAAGAAAAAATAAAAACACACACGAAAACTACCTAGGTCGGGACCAAAACCAAGTTTAAACAAGTTATTGGGGGTGACAAGATTCAAGTAGGCATGGATCGGGTAGCTCACAACTTCTCGGAGGTGATCCTCCACGAAGAAGGAAAGCTCGCTGACATCCGAGACTGACACAAAGAACAAAGGATATAAATAAATAAATAAAGGAGAAGCGAGAAAGAAAAGGATGCATAAACAAATGACTCACCTATAGAGCTAACACCAGGCTATAAATAAATAAATAAAGGAGAAGGGGGGAAGAAAGGGTAAGGTGGGTCTTCCCCTTGAATGTCAACTCCCAGAGAACCATACATCCAATGGCGATCCTCCAGGCGTTGGGCATCAGTTGTCCTGGTGCCAGACCAAGATAGAGTAGTTGATCCTTAAGGAAGTGGGGGGTTAGAAAATGCAGACCCGCCAGAAGAGCCTACTCGTACAATGCTAGGCTGTCGGCAAGAGCCTTGAAGGCCAAAAGATTCTCGAGGGTAGTGAGGACAACCCCTTTGGGGATAAGGAAAGACGATAGATACCAGTCATGGTCCGTTGCCCCAACTTAGATGTATAAATGGCAACAACAAACTTTTGCTCGGGGGCAATCTCCCTTGTTGCTCCTAGGTCATTGAGAGGAGCTGGCATGTTAGCCTGCTCAGGGAAATTTTGTCGAACCTCCAACAGGTCATCGACATCGTCGACCATCTGGTCAGTGCTATCCCAGGACACTATTGAATAAGAAAAATAGAGAAAAGAAAATAAACTCAAGAAAAAACAAAGGAAATTAAAAAAACTTATACGAAAAAGAAAAAAGCTCAAGAAAAATGGCTACCGGGGGAAAGAAAACAAGAATAGGCCCCAAGTAAAGAGATAAACTAAAAACTGGGATCATGAAGCAAAATAGAAATACCTAGAAGTCGGACAAAGTAGACTAGGTAGCGAAAAGGACTAATGGAGTTCTAGACTGGAAGTCAACACCGGGATGCAGGGAGCTTGCCAGAAATTTCCCAAAGAGGAGACACATAGTAGTGAAGAGATGTTTAAATTGTCAAATACAACAAAAATGACCTTCGGGGGGGGGGGGAGGTATTTATAGGAAAAACCCTAATCCTCGACCCTACATGTGTCATTCATCTGGGGAGATATCAAAAGCGTTATAATTACCCTGGGAGACAAGGTGACACTCGAATCTTGAAGTAAACATGAAACTTAATCATATCCGTCTGATTGCATTAGGATACACATGAGACACAATGCTCGACATGACCCAAAAATGGCACAGGCACATCTCCTCAACTGTTGTAGTGCATAAAATAAAGGGCCATCATAACACCTGCCCATAATAAATACACACTCGATAAATGAAAAAGTAAAAGCAACTACCACAATGAACAATAACAATAAAAAATGATTCACATTCCTAAGCCACATCACCCATGACTCGAGAATGAGGGGGGCAATTGATAGGAAAAAATACCGAGACCATATAATCTAGAAAACCCCGATCCTAAATCCTCAGGATGATTCCTAGGGTGTGACCTAGATCCCGAGTATCTCAGCGCCGAGAAAGGGAAACCCCCGGGGTGACTCCTAGACCGTGACCTGGACCATGAGTATCTCAACACCTAGAAAGGGAAGCTGCCCCATCGCCAACTCTCTGGCCCTAAAGATCATAGAAAATCCCGACTGGGTATGAAAAGTAGGAGCTCCACCTTCTATACTTAGAAATAAGAACAATCCAAAAGCCATTACCAAAATGAATATTTTTTACAACTGGCTTAACAAATTGAGAAGAGACAAAATCGGAGGAAGCCACCACAATTAACCAACTAAAAAATGAAAAGATCAGGGAGGCGCTATGATCAACGTGGGAAGATATGGGTGAAATCTTGTCTGATATGCCACTATTCGAGCCTATATATAGGGGGAACAGTCAACTCACCTGGTATGAGAAAAAACCCTAGCAAGACCCTACTGTTCTACAACCATCCTTACTTGACTTGATTGTCAGAGAGCTTGAGGCTGGCACCCCACCGGTGTCACAGTTCTTTGGCTTATTAGTTTTGTTTTGCAGGGATCGTCTTGCCGGAGATCTTGACCTGCCGTGCAACCATCTGACCAGTGTTGGGACGCTCGCAGTTCCGAGACCATCAGAAAATAACATAACCTTTGAACAATTTAAAACCCAAAAAAACTCTAAATTAAAGAAATTGAAAAAAAAAAAAAAAAAAGGAAAATTAATTCCAGCTTCCCGATTATTCCTGCACATTTTATTCCATATGAAATCCCCTAGTGTCCTAGACACCAAATCCTGGACAGGACATTTGCTCCCTTTTCCTTATTTTTACATGTTTTTTTTTTTCTCAGCAGACCTCGGGCTGGGCTGAGGGTAGCCCGAGCCTGGCCCAAACTTATGTCAGGGCCTATGCAAGGGCTCAAGGCTCACCCAGACTGGAGCTTTCCAGGCCAAATTTTTGACTGGGCTGGGCTGGGTTTGGGCTAGCCAAACCCAGCCCAGCCCTATGCACAGCCAAAAATCTAATGCATTCTTTAAAACGTTACAGAAACATCCATGGGTTAGATGATCCTCTTGATAGGAATTGGTTGTTAGCCTCCAAGGTTTTACTGGCACGCATTAACAGGTGGGAATGTTCACCATGGGAATGGCAATGCCATAGGAAGGAAGATGGTTATGAATTCTTCCTGTCCTCCTATGCTGACTTGAGTATTCCCCACATCCATGGTTACTATAAAGGAAAACTAGTGCGGAAAACAATATGAGAAATGAATAAAGTAAACACCCCCTAAATCAAATGGTTAAGTTCGTTTCTGAACACACCAAATCAGAAAAGGAGAACACCCGCAGAATTTTTAAGAAACAAATGTTCATGTGAGAAACAGGCATCATGGTAACTATGGTTATATCTACAACAATTCATTTAAGTGCATATGTAACATAATAAAGTCTTACACATCACCAAGTCGAAATCCAAACATTAGACATCAAACTTTAATAAGACCAAAACACTTGTCCACAACATTTTAGGATCACAAACACAACCAATTCAAACTTTCAAGTTCTTAATACAAAACCTGATAAAACCTTACGGGAACAACCCGTCTATAGTTTTTATTACAATGCATCAAGGTTTTCAGCGCCACTGACAGCTGTGAGACTGTTTTGAGTGACAGGAACCTCAATGCAAACAAGCCAAGGATGATTTGCCTATTGATTCCAACCGAATAGTGGTGGGGGGGCAATCCCTCGACCAGAACCTGTTGCAATAACCACAAAAAGCAATGAAACATAGCTCCTCCATTCGGCTGCAGCAAGGATGGGGTTGTTCATGTCAGATGCATCGGATTAGAGCTCTTGACAATCTACAACTTACAACCCCATTGCATCTCTGCATTTAAACTTTGAGGTGATCACAGCAGCCATCTACTGCTACAACCACCTTCTTGGGCATACTGATACCCTCGCCATCATCTGTGATGTTTGAGACAGAGTTGAAGGCGGACGGTCGGAGACAATCAATCTGAAAGCGATTGAAATCCTCTCTTAAGTAGATACTAGTCACCTCTGACCCTGATAGACTTGATCTACCACCAGATGCCTTCTTTGATAAATTTAGATTTCCGCTCTGAGATTGCAGAACTTCAGAACTCGAAGAACCGGCTTGCTGAGAAAGTAGTCCATCTGCTGCTTTGCCAGTGCCAGTCCCGCCCTTTCCACTATTTGCATTCCTTTTCAGGAAGCGACCACCGCAACCCCTTGCTCGACGCATTGCATGGAGATGGCGTGATTCGTGGAGGTATGGCTGTGAAGAAGAAAATGCAATCCTAGATCATTGCAACATAGAGAGAAAATTGGGTATTCATGAAAGAAAAAATTAATTCTGTCCTCCTAACCATGCTATCCATGTGATGAACAGGCAAGGTACTTGGATATACCATTGGATGGTTCACTTGTAAGATCTTAACCACCTGATAATTGCACTTATTTTGGATGTCTGGAACAAATATTAGGTTAAATGGTCTGGAAAGAAATGTTCAGATGCTTAAGATCATCCCACCACATCTACTTATGGCTAGGATTTCCTATAGGACTAATTCCATGCTTCCATGCATATGCACCACATGCATGAAGGCAAGGGTAGTTAGGATGACTCCTGCTCCCTCATCCTAAAGTATATGTCTTAAGAAAGGCCATTCTGGTAAATTGGATGAACAATTCTCTTCCAACTTTTAAATAATTAGGATCTTCTCTTTAGGTTCAACCAGTTGAAGACACTGTACCTTTCGACCTTTGATCAATTTATTCTTGAGCTCTGCCTTTGCACGAGACTGCCTACGCCTAATGATTCCATTGTACTGCCTAGCATTTACATAAATGGGACCATCATCTGGTGTCATATGTAATGGCAACATCATTCGGCCCTGGTTCAGTGTAAAATGGTAAGCAATGGATCAGACGTTTTGCATAGACTTATAATTGCAGTTGATCACCAGTAAAATTTAGTCGAGAGAACTGAAGAACTACAAAGACAGTAAACAGAAAAATAAATAAGTAAAAAAGGGAGAATCTAACTGAATTAACTTCAACAAATATCCATAAGTTTAGCCATGTTGACATCTACTCCAATATTTCTAGGCACTTTTTTTCCACATCACTCTTTACTTTCGGGTGTTTTAATGTATAATTTTATGCATATAAGTATGCTCTTATTCTATCTTCTATTTGAATGTAAATGTACAGATATTAGAAGTTTGGAGCAAGTATCCAATCTAGTTACATAGGTGTTGAATCTTCCTAGAAGCCTTAGAATGCTGCCCGGAGGAACTAGATTGGAGTAAATCTGTATTATTAATGCTTCGAGGAGTATTTCTACTACAAAAGTAGATCTCTTTCACAAGTATACCATCTGCTAGTGCTAAGCTTTTATGAACCGAAAACTTAATGCTTCTCTAGATTCTTACTTTTCAAAGTAAATGTTTTCACTAGACTACAAATGATTATATATGCAGAAGGGAGAATATTGAATCTCCGTGCCATCACAAGGTCAATTGGTTGTGGGTTCAATTGTTTAGTACCAACTTCCAGTTACCAACATGATGCTCGAGTATTAAAACTATTCACTTATGGTCCGAAATTCTGTAAACTTCATAACATGAGAAGAGTTAATTGCATGCTAAGGCACTGAATGATATCTCTGACAGCAACTTTAATTCAACTGAAGAGTTTCAAGAACAAGATCAAACAGAGAGCAATTTAGAAGTGGAAACAGGATCAAGTGCCATAGATGAAGAACATCTTAAGAACGCCCCATCAAGGATGGTTGTCAGGCACTCACTGATACATGTAATAGGAAGAAATTGAGAAATCTAACTTGGCATTTTTCTTGTTTTCAGTTATTTTCCTATACAATTTCGTATAATTTTCAGTGCATTTATGTTGAACTTTGTTGGTGTATTACTTTATAATACTGTAATGGATAATGAATATGTCAGTGTTTACCTTCTCTTCTTTACATCAACAAGAGATCAGACAGGACAATTTACAGTTGAGAAAGATATGATGCTGCCTATGAGGGTGAGGATTTTGCTCCTACAACTCATACCTTACAGCCCATTAAGTCACTGATTTTACAATGTAAGTAAAAGGGAAGTCCTGGAAGAGGCATAGCCCCAAAACCAAATGGACCTCAACATCCTGTCTCCACTAATGACGACACTTGAATGATGAAGAGATAAAATTTCCATACATTGGACTGTTATATGTGTCAATTGGTTAAAGTTATGCCCATGCCGCATCAATTCATGGACATCAAGGTAGAATAGGTTTGTTCATAATTAAAGCCAAGATGTCAACGACGTAGATAAGGGATCCTAGAAAATAATGGGTGCTTGTGAGGTATTACATGACACCAAGTAAACAGTCAGTACTACCTTTAATCTTGCCTTCATGAAACACATGCATTTGAAGTTGAGATTAATCATCACAGTGTGAGGAAGAGTCCAAGAAACAATTACAATAACCATTTTTGTGAAAATCAGCTGGAGTCAATTTTTGTGAAGACATTGATTTTTAATTCTACAAAAAAGATGCATATCCTAAGCTTAAGGGGACTGTTAGTCGAAATTCTTTAATGCTGTTCTTTTATTTGTACAAGTAATTGTTATTGTATTACTTTCTCATTTCTAAATCACGATAAATTTGTAATTTCTTGTTTTTTCTACTATTCCTATCAAACTCAACAACATGGATACCTTTCATTGAAGCTTATATGATGTCATACCTAGAAATAACAATCTTAAGATTGTATCCCCCTCTCCTCTTCTCAATGCTAAGGTTTTTACACCCCACCTTCTATCTAATTTTGTTGGTAAAGTGTCTAGAATTCAACCCGAGATGTAACCCGGATGACGATCCGGAGAAAATTCAATATTACCAGTTTATGTTTAACCCGTAATCTGAACCCAATTGGGGTCCAATCTAACCAACAGAGTTTAGGGTTTGGGGGGTTTATATTCTTGGTTTCTTGGGTTTCATGCAGCTGCATTGTTCATTGCAATCCCTATTTTCATTCATAGTGAAATCTCTCTCGCCGTTTTCACCCATGGATGTAGGTTTCAAGCCAAACCACATGAATCATCTCTTGTTCTTTGTGTGAATGTTGTTTTCTCTGCTTCCTTTCTTCTATTTTGTTGCATGAGAACTCCAAATATGGGCTTCTACACAACAAACTGGTATTAAATCCCTAGGTTGATCAATTGGGTTTTTTCAACATGGCAGCAAAGTTCGAAGTAGAGAAATTCAGTAGGCAAAAAACTTTTGTCTATAGCCCGTGAAGATGCGTGGGTTGTTGGTTCAACAGGAGCTGTCCAAAGCATTGGTGACGAAGGAAAAGCTTGTTGCGATGATGTCAAAAAACAACAAAGAGGAACTCGACATCAAGACACTTAGCATGATTAAGTTGTGCTTAGCTGATTAGGTGTTGCGAGAGTTTGCAAATAAAGTTTCTGTGGCTGAGTTGTGGCTAAAGTTGGAGAGCATGTACATGACTAAGTCTCTCATGAACATGTTGTCTTTGAAACAACGCCTTTATACATTGAGGATGAGAGAAAGTATATTTCTAAAAGTCCACCTTGACGAATTCAATAAAATCATTATGGATTTAAAAAATATTGATATGACGGTTGATAATGAAGATCAATGTATTATTGTTTTGTGTTCTTTACCTTCATCATATGAACATTACATTACTTCATTGCTCTATGCAAAGGATATCATCTCTATGGAGGATGTTAAGGCATCCTTGCCCTCTAGGGAGATAAGGAAGAAGGTGTCTAGAGAAGAGGGTGAGAGTTAGGATGAAGGTCTGTTTCCAAGAGGAAGAATGAAGGAAAATGATTCAGATGATAAAGGTCAATCTGGATCAAAGTCTAGATTGAAAAAAGGAAAATGTCATTACTGTCATAAGGCATGGCACTTTAGGTGAGATTGTCTAAATATCAAAGAGAAAAAGGAAAAAGAAGTTGTTGACATTACAGAAAAAATTATGATGGTTCTAAACACATCTTTTCAATTACTCATTGTAATGTATGTATAGATAAGAGGTGGATTCTTAACTCGGGTTGCTCCTATCACATGTGCTCAAACCAAGATTGGTTTACAACCTATAAGGTGGTGAACAGTAGTACAATTTTTATGGGGAATAATATACCTTGTAAAATTGTAGGGATTGGAACAATCCAGATCATGACGTATGATGGGATTGTAAAACCTTGACTAATGTTCGACATGTACCATAATCGAAGAACTTGATTTCTTCGGGTGCTCTTAACACCAATGGTTGTAGGTTTACAACTGAAGGTGGAGTTATGAGGGTGACAAAAGGTGCTTTAGTGGTGATGAGAAGATAACTAAATGGTAATCTCTATGTGTTTCAAGAAAACACAATTTCTGGTGCAACTGCAATTTATCATCGACTGATTCAGATACTGATACTACTCGCCTATGGCATATGTGGTTAGGCTAATGAGTGAGGTAGTTTTCATGGCTTGCTACTTGGTGAACAATTCTTCATCAACTGCCATTGAGTGTAAGACACTTAACGAGGTATGATCTAGTACTCTTGCGGATAATTCTAGCTTAAGGATTTTTTATTGTCTTGCTTACACTCATATGAATGAAGGTAAGTTCAAACCTAGGGTTACGAAGTGTATTTTTTTTAGGTTATGCATCTAGGGTCAAGGGATATTGGTTGTGGTGTCCTGATCTTAAGTCACCCAAGTTTCTTATTAATGGAGATGTGACTCTACCATACTTAACCCAAGAATGGAGAATATTGATGTAGATAGAGATTGTGGTGTCAGTGAACATGTGGGGCTTAAGTATGATATTTCAAGGAAGAAGTAAGATGATACTTCTATTCAGTGCATTGAGAAAAAGAAGCAATATCCTAGTCAAGAGGAGGATGCATAAGAGGAACAATAATATATTATCACTACTAGGAGACAAAGAGAAATTAAACTACCTCAGAGGTATAGTAACTATATAGATATGGTTTCTTATGCATTGTCTATTGCATAAACTGTTGAGTGTCAGGAGCCTATCACATATTATGAAGTTATCACAAGTAGTGAGTTTGCACAGTGAATTATTACTATGAATGAGGAGATTTGAGTCTCTCCACAAGACTCAAACTTGGAAGCTAGTAAAACTACCTATGAAAGAGAGGATTGTTGGTTACAAATAGGTTTACAAAAGAAAAGAATGAACTCTAGGTGTTGAAGATGTAAAGTATAAGGCATGCTTGATGGCAAAGGGCTATGTTAAAAAAGGTGTGGACTTCAATTAAGTATTCTCACCAATAGTAAAGCATAGTTCAATACGCATGTTGCTTTCTATGGTTCCTATGCTTTACTTAAAGCTAAAGCATCTTGATGTTAAGATAACTTTCTTGCGTGGTGAGCTTATGAGAAGATTTACATGCATAAGCCACAGGGGTTCATCATCTCAAGTAAGGAAGACTATGTTTGCTTATTGAAATAGTCTTTGTATAGTCTGAAACAATCGTCTAGACGGTGATATAAGCAGTTTAATACTTTCATGCTTAAACATAACTTTTCTGTAATTCAATATGATAGTTCTATTTATTTCAGATAACTTCCAGATGGTTCTTTTGTGTACTTGTTAATATATGTTGATGACATGCTTATTACTACCAATAACATGTCTAAAATCAATAGGTTGAAGGCTCAACTTGGTGGTGAGTTTGAGATGGTAGATTTAGAGGGCAACAACAAAGATTTTGAGCATGGAGATTCGCAGGGATAGAAAAGAAGATAAATTGTACTTTCACAAAAGAACTACTTTTTTAAGGTACTTGAGCGCTTTGTTATGTAAGACTTGAAACCTATGAGCACTCCATTGGAAATTCACTTTAAAATTTCAGCAAACTTGTCACCACAGTCCAAGGAGGAAAATAAGTACATGTCTCAAGTTTCATATGCTAGTGTAGTTAAGAGCCTCATGTACAATATGGTTTGTACTCGTCTTGACATTTCACGTGTTGTTAGTGTTGTGAGTAGATATATGGAACATCCAAGGAAGGTACAATGGTAGGAAGTGAAATGGATACTTTGGTATTTGAAGGGTATATAGATGTTGTTGATGTATGTCAATCCCATGCAAAAATGTGTGGTGGTATGTGTCTTGTAAGTGTCCTATCTCTCACAAGTTTCAAACATGAAGATAAGAAAGACCAAAGACTTGAAAAAGAGATTGGAAACTACCTCGGACTTGCCCCACCAAGAAAGGTATAAAGCATGCATTGCATATCATTTTAAGACCTTAAAATCAATGTAGACATGGTGATAGGTCTCTCACAAAACCAAAAGGAAAAAATCCCAAGGATAGACCCTCCTACAGTGCTAAGACCAAGATCTAAAAATTTTGGAAGCCATAATCTATTGTAAATCAAGCAATCGATTTTAGAGCAATCGGTTATGAATCTCAACATCAATTGTGACCAAAATTTAGGAGCAGACTAAGACTCCCGAGATCCAAACTCATAAGCCACAATCGATTGCAGAACCAATTTAGACCAAGATGTCTGGACCCGCAATCGATTTAGGATCTGGCAATCGATTGCGAGCCTGAGTGTAAGCCCCAATCGATTACAAGATCTGCAATAAATTGGGAGGGAAATTTTGGAACAAAATTAAAACACAATTTTTATGGCGATATTTTCAACATTTGAACCCCGTTTTTCAAAATCTAAGGCTCTAAAGAGTTACCTATTATAGAAGATTCCAATCCAAAGGTCTTGGGCGCTCCTCACCTCTATAAAAGAGAACTTTTTTCTATTAGGGTAAAGAACTCCAATACTCCAAGCTGTCTAGAGAGAGTTAAAAAGTTTACTATATTGAGAGCCTCCCCTACTATGAAAAACACCATTACTCCACTGGTTTTGAGCTTGAATAGCTAACATCATACTCTAGAATCACATACTCTCTCTCTTCTCTCAAACACCACTTTACTATTATTGAGGAGAACTTATGATGAGACTTTCTTTAGAGGAAACTCACATTTGGCTGAGCTCAAGGAGTACTAGAGCCAAGTACTTGGAGTTTGTGGGTATTTAAGGAAAACTAGCTCAATAAGGAGCACCCCACTTTGAGCAACAAGTAACATCAACCAACTTGTGGTAATATTTGCTTTACTTTACATTTATTTGCATTCATCCTTATTATTGTTCTTGCTTTGCTTCCACTGGAGATAGCGAAAACTTGACTACCTCCACCAGAGACACCGAAAGTAGTGCACACTCGCCGGAGACACCGAGTGTTGTTGTTTAGCTTGCTTGTGAGCAAGTAGTTAGGTTTTTGTATATTGACCTAGGTTGTAATAGTACCTAAATAAAATATACCTAAGCTCGGTAGTGAGCTTTTGAAGAGTGGACGTAGGCCCTAGTGTTGAACCACTATAAATCTCTTGTTGTAGATTAAGTGTGTGCTTGTCTTTCTCTTTACTTTAATGTTCATTACTACTCTTGCATAACACTTGTTTGAAAAAAATACTTAAGTAGACACTTTGGAGCACACACACACTTGGGCTAAGTTAAAAAGATTAAAATCGATCCCAAGAAAAAATTGAAAATGGGGTAAATTAAATTAGATATCCTATTCACCCCCCTCTAGGATAACTTTAGAGCAATTTCAATTAGTATCAGAGCCCGGGTTACTCACATAGGGCTTGACATCCCGAGTAAGGTCCTAGCAAAAAAAAATCCTAGATGGCTAGAGAAGATAGTGGTATGTCCATTTGCACCCTACATTTTTTAATGGAACTGATTATGACTATTGAAAATCTTGAATAGAGATATTCCTTAATGCCTCTGACCCAAGAGTATGGAGCGTAATAGTCGATGGCTATTCACAACCAGACAAATCAAGAAGTGAATGGACTCCTGCCGAGGTCGATGCTCACAAATTCAACTTTAGGGAATTGAATGCCATAAGCAAGTGGCCTTCCCCCAAATGAGTTTAGGAGGATAGTTCATCTTAAGATGACAAAGGAAGTGTTGAAGTTTCTCTCCGTTACACATGAGGGTACAAGTGCCATAAATATGTCCAAGCTTCAAATATATACGGCTCAACTTGAAGCTCTTATGATAAAGGAGGATAAAGAAATCTCCCAATTCAATGCCAAGTTGTCGAGCTTGGTAAAAGTTATGAGAAGTCTAGGTGAGGACATTTCCAAGTCCAAGGTGGTTAGGAAAGTACTTAGGTCCCTCCCTCAAAGGTTTAGGCCTAAGGTGATCGCTATAGAAGAAAGTAAAGACCTAGAAGTCATGAAACTAGAAGAGTTAATTGACTCACTCCATACCTTTGAAGCGGACATTAAGGAACCTACCAAAAAGAAGGGCATTGCTCTTGAGGTAGAAGAAAGCCATGGCTACCACATGAGATGATGAGTCCGAGACTTCAGAACATGAGTCTTAAAGTAGTGAAGAAGCTTCCTCACAAGAGATCAAAGCCTTTATGGCTTTCGGTACTCCCATGAGTTCACTTTTGAAAACAAGTGACTCAAGTCTTGAAGATGAGAAAGAGTACGAAGAAGAGGAGGAGATCTATGATGTACAAGAAGCATTCAATGATCTTTTTGTGCAAAGTGTGGAGTTAGGGAAAAAGAAAAAACAACCCAAGAGGGAAGTTATGGAGTTGATTGAAAAGTCAAAGTTCCTTGAGAACACTATCTCCACTCTTCAATAAAAGTCTTCATCATAAAGTGACAAGGAGAAAGAACTTTCCAAAGAAAACTACTTGCTCCTATGTGCCAATGAGGAAATGAGCCTAACGATAGTTGAACTAGAAAAGAAGCTTAATGAAGCCAAACTATTTCTAGGCTTAGAAAATGATAATAGGAAGTATGAGAAGAGAAGACTTCTTGAGGACAACCAAAATTTGTCTAACAAGGTTCTTGAGCTTAAGGAGAATCTTAAAAGCATGAGAGAGGAAATGGATGAGTCTCATAGTAATGATTCACTCATTTGAGAGTTGGAAGACCAAGTCAAAACTCTAAATGAGAGAAACAAGTCTCTCAATTTGACTTATGCTCAACTCATAAATAAGTCCCTTGATTACCTTAAACAAATCAAGGAGCTTAGAGAAAAAAAGTGGAAGAACATCTCAATGCTTACCTAATAAAATGAAAAGTTTGAAAAGATGTTTACTATGGGCAAAGGGTATGGGGATATGACCAGACTAGGTTATAATTTCAAGGTTAATGCCTTGTCCTCAACTCAAGGACCTAAGAATGGCTTTGTTAAAGCCAAATGATCTACTTAACAAACTCTATAACTTTTCAAGAAGAAAAATGTGGATCCATAAAGACCTTATCAAAGGTCAAACAAGGTTGAGAACAAACATCTACTTCACTTAAGGGTAAAGCACCTATGAGTCAAAGTAGAGATTGAGAGAGATTTATGTAACCCCAATCAAGATCCTATACACAAGTGGTCGAAATTAGATCTCAATCCAACCAAGCATCTTCCTTTACAGGAGCTCAAGGAATGAGCAAACATTATTCCTATGCTAAGGAGGCATGGAATAAGTTTCAAGCCAACAAGACTTCCACCTTAAGATGATTCCAAGGGAATGCTTCTACTTCTAGGATGACTAAGGGACAATCTAGTTAAAATAGGAAACCTAGAAGAGCCCAACAACCCTTATATGATGAACAACCTAGAAGAAAGACAATATAATCCCACATACCCAGAAAACCCATTTTCTATTGCTTTTATTGTGGCTTAGAAGGACACATAAAGGTTGATTGTATAAAAAAGGAAAATGACATCAAATCCCAAAAGATGCAATCTAGAAGAATGCAAAGTGGAGAGAATGTTAATAAAAGAAACTATTTTCAAAATATTAAAAATATAAACCTTCAAAGAAAGAAGGATTTAGTCCAATAACAAGGTTCCAAAAGGAAAATATTTCAACCTACCAAGGTGAAGAGAGTATGGGTAAGAAAGGATGACGCAAAATGTTTGGTCATTTACACCACATTGAGACCCAGAAGCTCATCAAGATGGTATCTTAACAGTGGGTGTTCAAGACACATGTCTAGTGAAAGAGAATTATTCACCAAAATTGAGGAAGCTTAAGGTGGATATATCACATTTGGTGATGGAAACACCACCAAAATCCTTGGGGTAGGAACCATAGTAACTCTTGGCATTCCACAACTCACCGAGGCTCTTTATGTGCAAGGCCTTAAACACAACTTGATAAGTATAATTCAAATATGTGATAATGACTATAAAGTTTAATTTGGTAAAGATGGATGTGTGATCAAGGATCACAAGGAATACAAC
>JAOXJP010275710.1:0-34265 GCA_025762735.1 Platanus orientalis
CCCTAATTCTCAATTTTGGGTTTAAGTAGGTCTCTAGAGAAAAAATCCTTAAAATTTTACAAAAAATTGTGATTATACTTAATTTTCTACTTTAATGACGACATCTTGTCATAATTTTTCTAACACAAACACCCACTGGGAAACACTGTCATAACTTTTTTCTACAAAACTCGGATTCACTCACCATTTTTTTTGTTGGAAATTAGACTTCAAGATATTTTCAAATCCATAATGCTTGATATCTAATTCGTCCTACATTTTTATTGGTATATTTTTAAACTTACCTCAAAATCTATTGATTTATATCATACAAGACGACATAGACACTTTTTGGGAAAATTGTCATAACTTATTATAAAAAATTTCAATTCACTCACCATTTGTCACATTGTAAATTAGACTCATAAATCTTTCCAAAAATATATTATTTGGAGGGTGATTCCTATTGAATTTATACATATTTATTTATAAAGTTGTGTCATTCGTTTGGGATAAATTCAGAACTTGTCATGTCCTTGACCTCCCCTTTTTTTTTTCTTGCTTAGTAAATTATCTTTAACTTTTTTGTTTAGTGTTTGTTTCGCTTGTCATTTATTGTGTAAGACTCTAGACTTCAATGCTTATCCAAAGGTATAAGTTTCACTCATAATTTCTTTCTACATTTTTGTTGGTGACTTTCTAAAGTTATGCCAATGTTTAGATCAACATACATGCATTTAAGTGGTCCTATGTGTGTACAGAACTTACATGATATGTGTTAACATTCTAAGTGTGACATGTGTACAATAATATGTGTGTCATGGTGTAGGGTGTTATAGATCATGTATTCTATTTTTTGATCGGTAGTTTCTATTATGCATTGGTATTAAGTTTTTCTTTTTATAATCATCTTGTGAGCATGTGATTTGGAGTTTAATATTCACGTAATTATCTTTGATTTAATCACAATTTCTTTTGGTGTTAAAATATAAAATGATTTTATTTCCAACTACTACAAATGTAACTTTTGTAGTTTGCATCAATATCAAGTTTTGCACGATGGAAATTCTTATATTCTTGATTTTGTCATACACCAATGCATTTTATTTTCATATGGGAGAGCTATTAGTCTCTAGTATTTATATTTATTTGCAACTTTCTTGAACCTTTTTACTTTCTATTTGTTCATCTTTTTTTTTTCTTTGTAAGATATACTCAAGTTTGTGCATCATTATACATGATTATTTTTCAATAAATATTATTTTACTTTGTATTTGTCTTTTGGATTTTTATTTTTAATTTTGTTTAATTTAAAGTTATATTAAATATTTGCACTTCTTTATCATCTTAATGATTTATTTTGATTTATTTATGTCATATCCATGATTTACATCTTACATAAATTACAAATAGCAATACCACTATTTAGCCCTTATTGTACTTAACTTGAAAAATCTAGGTTATTGGCCAAGTTAAAAACCATTGACTCATTATTCGAACGAAAAGATGTTGACAATTCAAAAAGTAGTACACATTTGAATCTTACTACTGAAACTTCAATTCTCAAAGAGCATCATTTCAAATCTCCAATAATCAAATCTGAAGTACATCATTATAAACCTCAAATAATGAAACCGTAAGAGGTTCCTTTTAAATCTCCAACACTCAATACTTAAGAAGTTGTTATTTATTATTTAGAATGAGATCCAAGATTATGTCATCAAGTTTGTGACCATTTAGTCAACCAACGTGATGAAATACAAAAAACTGATTAAAAAACATACCCATATCAAATTCGTCTTTCAAAATATCCCCTTTATGGATTAGAAAAGCATTTTCATCGCTTTCAAACTTCTTAATTTACACAATTTTATTATTAGCTCAAGTATTCTCATTTTAAAGATGTTGCATATTGTTCATTATGTTATTTTTTTAATATGAAAGTAATTGTGCATCCTGGTTGTGATGTATTTATTGTAAAAATATTCATAAATTGAGAAAAGGTTAACGGTGGGAATAAATGTAATTTCTTATAATCATATAAGGATAATCCTTGTTCACCACATAATAATATTGTGAGATATTGTGAGGATTTATTGAAACAATTAGGGCATGTTGATGAAATAATGAATGCATAGAATTTTAAACAAGTTTCAAATAATTGGCTACAAGTAAAAACCTATATTAATGTTATTTAGTGGCTTACATTTCAAGTATGTGCTCTTAGATGTTATAGTAAGATCCCTTGAAAAATCAAGATGATTTCTTAGAGATTGATAAACTTTTGGCATTATATAATGACAACATTGCAAAGCTTGTTTTATAAAACGATCCTAAAACTACAAACTACACTTCACATGTAATTCAAAGGGAGATTTTACATGTTCTTGCAAATAAAGCGCGGAATAAGACTCATGAAGATATTAGGGATTCCAAATTACACATTCTTGTTGATGGGACACATTATTAATCAAAGGGATGACAAATGATTATTGTTTATGAGATTTTTTGACAAATATGGGTTTATATAAAAACATTTTTTTGATCTTGTTCATGTTAAAGACACACCAGCATTGACTCTTAAGAATGAAATATATATCATTATTTCCCGTCATAGTATTAATATTCAAAATAATCGTAAACAAGGGTATGATGGTGCAAACAATGTGCATGGTGAATGAAAATAATTGCAATTATCATTTCTTAATGATTGTTTTATGCATATTATGTGTGTTGTTTTGCTCATTGGTTACAATCAACTTTAGTTGCTACATCTAGAGAGGTAATTGTTGTTTATGAGTTATTTTCAAATTTAATTTTTATTATCAGTATGGTTAGTGCTTCATGTAAATATCATGATAAACTACAAACTGCTCAAGCTACATAAATTGCACATATGCTACTATTAATGAGTTTGAAACTGAAAAATGAATTAACTGAATTGACACGTTGAAATGAGATGGTGATTCTCGTTGGGATCCCCATTTTTATTTTATTCATAACCTAGTAAGGATGTTTTGTGCAACTTATTCAATGCTTGAAAAAATTAAGAAAATAATGATCAATCTAGTCTCAACGTGGAGGTGTTAGTGCAACTTATAAAATGATTACATCATTTTAAATTCATATTCATTTTACATTTAATGAAAAAAATCATATTATTATTGATGTTATTTGTCAAGCTTTGCAGTAAAAATCCCAAGACATGTCAAATGCTATATATTTAGTTTCAACTACAAAAGCTTTTATCTAAAAACTAAGAGAAGATGATTAAGATAATTTGCTTGAGTTGAATATCGTGGTTGTCACTAACGAAATCATATTATAGTGGACCATCATTATCATTTTGACATATTTAACGCTACCATAAATGTTCAATTACAAGAGTTTAATAGTAGGTTTGGTGAATAGGTGATGAGACTATTAACACTTAGCTTGACTTTGGATCCAAAAGATATTTATAAATATTTAAAAATTGATGATATTTATTAATGTGAATAAATATTATTCTCTTGATTTGAGGTTTCGATTGAAACATTTTGAACTTGACATGTATAATCATCAGAAATTACAAAATTTGTTTTCCATTATGGAATTATGTTGAGGATTAGTAAAAACATAAAAGTCAAAGACGTACCATCTTATTGATAGATTAATTCATCTTGTTTTTTAATTCTAGTGTTTACAATGACTAGTGAATGAGCATTTTGAGCTATGAAAATTATTAAAACAAAACTTCGCAACAAAATGGACAGTGAGTTTCTTGCATACAATTTGGTTGTCTATATTGAAAGGGAAATTGTTGAGAACTTTAATTAATATTTAATACTTTGTGATTTAAGTTCTTTAAAATATTTAGGCTACAATTTTAAATGGAGATAATTAACTTTTGTATTTTTGTGTCCTTTTATACGGATGTATCTACATAGTATCCACATGATAATTGATTAGAGATAGGTGAAAAACGCCCAATCATTTCTTATAAATCTTGGTACATATTTACTAAGTTTAAAATACATTTTTTTTTATTTATTGGGTTATAAAATACTTTGTAACATCTTGAAATGTGTTTATGATATTTTTTTGTACTACCATATAAAGTAGAATACAGGGTATGTAAGAAGAAGAAAAAAATAATCATCATAATTTTAGTTACCCCCCTTCCCCCCGCAGTCTAAGTTCATTATAGGTTTTATATATATATATATATATATATATATATATATAACACTTTACATGCTTGGCTAGTGGCTACAATGTCAGTTCCCTTGTATTCTAGATTTCATGAATGACCCTTCCAACGATTATATCTCATGAGGATTGGGGTGGGGAACCTTCATCAGTTTTGGTGCCTGTAGTAGTGCCTCTTAAGCCGCCCCCCACTTCTAGAGCTAACACTATCATTTAGGAAGATTGTTATCATATTTCATCTTCTTCATAGTAATATAGTACATTATTTTCTATAAAAGAAAAAACAAGTGCATATCACCAAGTGATAAAAATTTGCCATAACCTTTTTATTTGTAGCTTGAACAAAAGCATATTTTTTGGTCTTTTAACAATTTTTTCTTATTTCCTTCAACATGGATTTTTGCCTTTTTATGGTTTCTTTGTACATGCTACAAAAAGCTATAGCAAAATTTGTTGTAGTTTGCTGGTTTTTAGAAAAGATGACGGGTGATTAAGTGTAGCAAATTTTGTTGTAACTTTTTTTGTAGTATTAACAAACATTACATAAAGACTAGCCTCGTGTTAAGAGACAAATTAGTTATAAGGTTGTAAACAGAGCAAATTTGAAACAGATGTAGGTGCATTCACATTTGATTTATTTAACAAATATGTGCATTTGAACTTGACATCCAATGGAATTTTTAAAAGGGAGTTCGCATTTAATTCATTTACTTAATTGAATATTCATTCAAAATTTGGATATTCGAATACCATATGAGAGGAAGGAGAAAATTAGGGTGAAAACCATGGATGAAAACTCACAATTCATTACCAATGATGCCAATGCTTCTTCACTTCATTGCTGATGACTATGCAGCTTTGCTCTTCTCTTCATTGCCAATGCCTCTACCTTGCATTTTTCGATCCTTGTCTTCAACACAGATCTACAATAAAGGGCTAGTGAAGTCACTTTAAACCCTCTCTTGTTAATTTTGTGTGAGTTTTTAGATTGATATTGGGATGGTGAGTCTAAGGTCAATATATCACTGGTGGTGGAGGGTTGGGGGGGGAAGAGGGAGAAGTTTTTGGCATCACAGTGAATAAACAATAAAAAGAAAAGAAAAGAAGAGGAGGAAGAAACTGAGAAAAAAGAGAAAAAAAAACCTTAGCATAGCTGCCATCATCGAACGCCTCTTTATCACACTCCTGGTCTCTTACTTTCACAAGGGTTTACTTGAACAAGTGAAAAGGAGTAGAGTTTTGTTATGAAAAGGACGCCTCCGCTTTCACATTGGGTTTTGTTTAACCTGATGTCTACTTTTAATAAAGAAGTAACAATTAAGTTTTTTTTTAGGTAAATGATCATTCCATTACGAGGAGGAGCCCGAGGACTTCCCCGGCAAAAACCAACAAGGACAACCCAACACTTGGCTTGGGTCTTGAATACATAGTTTGGCCAAGTCATGAGCTTAGCTATTATACTTTATGTTCATATGGCATACTCTTACTGCAGGGATGCTCTTCATGAGAGCTTTACATTCCAAAAAGGAAAGTCTAAACTGCCATGGACACGGGACAAATATAAGTTGACAATGAACATGGCCTTGAGTGAATCTAAGCAAGTCACCACATAGCTCACCTGCAGATGGGAGGCTAGCCCCAGTTCGATCAAGATGGCTTCCATTCACGCTTCAAAGGGCAGAATCCATTCCTCCTTTTTAATGTTTGAGCCCTCCCATGATCCATCATCGTCATGAGCTATAGCGCTAATAACACAAGTAGAAAAATCTAATGGCAAGGCAACGTCAACATTTATCATTGTCCATCCAGCCTGGAAACCTGTCTTGGGTCAAAAAAGATGAGATGGATTTTTCACTCTTCATCTGACACTGATCTAGATCCCTGCAGAACAGTGTAAAAGCAAAGCATACTATAGTTGGGTTAGAAGCCACACCATTGAATACTATATTGTTTTGGTTTAACTTGATTAGCTAGCACAATAATGCAATATTTTTAAGTCTTTTTTTCCCCCTCATTTCACCCTGAATTATAAAAGACCCAAAACCTAAACCATTCAACAAAAGATGGAGCCTATGATTTACTTTTGAGCACAGAATTAAGACCTTGGTGCCAAATTTGTGAGGTTGCTTGGCACCCCACAAAGACAATGAATCACTAATTCTTTACAAGCCAAGCATATTGGACAAGTTGGTTTCATGCTTTGGATTCTTTTATGCAGCTCCAATCGGACAACAATGGACTCATGGTAAGCTCGCCAAAGAAAATTTTGAATTTTTCTCAGGACTTGAAGAGCCCAAATAGCTTTCCATAAACCCCCCTCCTATTCACTTAGTATGGTTGTCGTGTATCATCCAACATGTTGTAAGCTAATTATACAATCAAATGGCCTTTTGATTCATGAATCCAAACTAGGTGGTCATTGAGAAGAAGATGTATAAGTGGAGTACGTAGGATTGCCTCCCTTTCCTAGGGTTCAATATGAACTTCAATGCGAGAAAATATCCCATCTCATGGAATTATGGTCTATAATGTCATAGACCTTGGTAACTGGACATGGATGGGACCTCAATGATAACCTTTTGTCGAGCAGGCCATAAGCCAAGGGGACTCCCATATATCAATCTCCTACCATCATCCACCAGCCAAACACATCATTTGAGGATGGCCTCCTTGCCTTGAATCAAGCTTCCCCATGATCTAACCCTCCCCTCCGACTTATTAAAAAAAAGATGGTGAGGGTAATAGATGGATTTTATTAATTTTAAGCTCAAAGGGAATCCAAATTGTTAATGAGCTGCCATCATTGCTTAGCTAGCAAGGCTAGATTAGCCAAATGGAGGTCCCTAAAACCCATACGCCATTGGATTTGGGGCTTTTGAGGGTTTTTCAACTAAGCCAATTAATACGATTTTCCTAGTTTTTCTGGCCCCACCAAAAGAGTTGTCAATCAGGTAACAGATATGCTTGGAGAAGAGAAAGCATGATATTGCATAAGTGGGCAAGACACTAATCACAACTTTGAATAAGATTTCCTTGTATGCTTGTGATAGAAATTGAGCTTTCCAATGTTGGATCCTTTGCTTGGCTTATACGGAAAAAAATTAATTTTGTTCCTCCTTATGGAAGATGGAAGTCCCAAATATTGGGAAGGATGAATAGCTTCTTGCATCCCTAGAATCCTAGCTAGCCCAATTCGTCAAGGGGATAATATTTGTTGTAAAACCCATTTTAAAGTTTGTATTTACCATAATACCAATGTACAATTGAAGCAGATGTATACCCGTATTTGATTCATTTATAATCGAATTAAATAGATTTAAACAAATAAGATGTAGCTGCTTTCGTATTCGCCCTAAGCAAATCAAATTGGAATTGAATACGGATGCTTAGGTGGATAGTTGATAGCCTCTGAAATACCCATGCCTTTTGTTATTACAACAAAATGCTACAGAAAAATTTGCTATAGCAGATCTTTGTCCTAAACAGCTATGTCACTTTGACCATTGGGATTATACACATTAAAAATAAATTAAAATACCATCACAATTTATGGACGTTCATTACTGTCTATAGTCAAGTAGGCCATAGATAGCGCCTCCTTCTAATCTCTTTCGTCAACATCCAGATTTGCAGACACAGGCAAATTCCACCATTGTTCTTCACGGTTCGCTCCACACCTTCGAACGATCAGAAAACCAAAATCCAAAAAACCCTCGAGAGAACAAGGGATGAAATCCCAAGATCAGCTACAGATCTTTGTTCAATCCCCGGAACTTCGAATCCCATCTCGTGCCCTAACTTTTAACCCTAATCACACTCTTCGTCATCTCAAACTCTCCTTTCTCCCACCAACTGCACCCTCTCAAACCCTAGATTCCCTTTATTTTTCTTTCGATGGCAAACCCCTCCGCGATTCCTCCACCCTCCTCGATTCCCGAATCCCCCCTCTCTCCAGCCTCCTTCTCCGAATTAGGGTTTCCGGTGGCGGTGGCGATGGCGGCGCAACCGGTGCTGAATCCCGCGACTGCTATCTCAACATGTACGCCGTGAAGAAGCCGGATAAAGTTGATCCCAATGAAACTAGGTTATCGCGGTGGACGACCTGCGCGCTCTCCTTCGAGCCCCTGAAGCACCCTTGCGTAATCGATCGACTTGGGAATGTGTTTAATAAGGAGCCGCTTGTTGAGGCGTTGCTGGGGAAGAAGTTGCCCAGGGCATTTGGGCATATTAAGGGTTTGAAAGATATGATCCCAATTCAACTTTCTGCGATTCCTGGAGTGAAAGATGATGATATTATCGTTGAGACGAGGTTTCAGTGCCCAATTTCTGGTCTTGAATTTAATGGGAAGTACAAGTTTTTTGCGCTGCGGAGTTGTGGGCATGTTTTGAGTGCGAAGGCGTTGAAAGAAGTCAAGTCGTCTGCTTGTCTTGTTTGTCATCAGGGGTTTTCGGAGTTTGATAAAATTGTGATTAATGGGACTGCAGAGGAAGTGGCAGCGTTGAGGGAAAGGATGGAAGAGGAGAAGGCGAAACTGAGGGAGAAGAAAGAGAAGAAGGTGAAGAATGGGGAAGTTAGGAGTACTGGTGTGGAGGGTGTTTGCCCAGATACTGATATGGCTAGGTTGAGTGGTAAAAAGCATGGTTTTGATGACAAGGGTGTGGAGAAGGCTTTGGTTAAGACTGAAGGAAATGGGAGGATTGCAAATGCAGGCATTGCTGTAAAGGGGATGAATAATGGTTCAGTGAAACGGTTTAAAGCAGCTGATGTAGCCCCGCGCAATGCTACTAAGGAAGTCTATGCTTCTATCTTTACCTCGTCGAAGAAATCAGATTTCAAAGAAACTTATATGTGCAGATCTCTCCCTCTTGGTAGAAACTGATTGATGGATGGCAAAGGGTACGATGATGTATTCTCTGTCATAGAGAATGATTAATTTCATCTTATATGGATCTCTTGTCATTTGCAGTCTGGATAGCAATTGTTGCGAGCATGAGTTGTTATGCTATCATCTTATTAGTTGCTAACTTGGCTCCTAATAAGGGTCTGTAAATTTTTATTTTTATCTTTTGTTTAGATAATATGTGATTTGCTTGGATAGTGTTCTGTCTTCTTGTATTCTTGTTTTTGCATCAATGGGATTTGACATTATTATGAAGTATTTTGAAATGTTAACTTTTGAATGGAAGGAAAACTTGAGTTGTCTTTATGGGTATGAAACCATAACAGATTTTACTGTCCTGCAGTTGCTAAAATCAACATAATTTGAGCAAATAAATTGTGAGATGGAGTTTGAGAATAATTATAACAAATCCCACTAACAAATGCAAGAAAATGCTGAAGGGATGATACCTGAAAGAGAATATATTTCTAGCTCAAGGTACTCATGTTGAGCCTCCTCTTTATTTGGCGAACTTCATTGACCTTTCACTGAATGTGTGCAAATGAAGTATTGACCCCTCTATACAACTTCGCTCATGAGGGAAACAAGTCCTCGTTGGCACCTAATCTTGCTTAAATCTCATCTAGTCAAGTTAAGAGACTCTAAACAAGGAACCCCCATGGAGGAGTCACCAGAGCAATGCTTATGGCCATAATTCTCATTCCACTTTGCTGGATCCTTTGAAGATGACCATGTTTGACTAGGCTCTGTCCTATGTTCCCAAAATAAACCAAACACCACAGTTACTTTTCCGGAGCCTCAAAAACCAATGAAGTCTGACTATATTGACATAGTACTTCTTTCTTGGATACGAACTTGACGAGTACATGTTATGATGTGGACATTGTGAAGAGGTTGATGTACGTTCTACAAGAGATTCAAGTTCAAGATGTGCCAAAATAGGGGTTATTTTAAGTGTTTTAAGGGGTCGTTCAATTTTTTTAATAAGGCCTTTTGTGTCAAGGGTAGTTTAGGCTTTCTTTTATGCACGGGTTTTATGTAATAAGGCTAAAAGAGACATACACATACACACAAGTTAGTAGATAGACACTTTGTTCATAGTCTTTAGTAGTTTAAATTTAGAGAAAGTTGGTTATTTTAGAAGTCTTAGTTTAGGAAAATCTTGAATCTTAAGTTTAGGAGTTTAGAAGTTTCTATTATTTTAAGTTTTGTAAAGGCAACCCCCCATTGAATCAATAGAGTTGAATTATGAATTAAAGTTTGAATTTGGGTTTTCCCAAGTGGGTGTTGTATCTTCTCCTATCCCCTCAACTTCTAGGGTTGAAGCCTTGGCTCCCTTCTATATCTCATCTCTTTGCTCTATTCCATCTTCTTATTCTTTTCCTTCCTCCCTTATTTTGATCTCTTCTTTTCTTTATCTACTTTTCTAATCCTCTTCTTCATTAATCAGTTGTTGCAATCCCATTTGATTCTATAAGATTTCAATGTGCTGGAAAAAAAAAATCTGAAGAACACAGCAAGTTTAACTTCAAGATTTTCAAGAACATACCATAGTACAAATCAACACTATCAATTGAAGGTATTTATTTCTAAATTTTCAGGGTTTATCTTTAGTATTTAAATATGTAAACAAACTCCCTAACATTCTCCTATTAAAACCAACCCTCTTCTTTTTGACCTAATCTAAGCCCATCTCACTTTAACCAGAATTTTCTGGGCTTATAAAGAGTCAAAATCGCCTCACTCTAATCTCCCTTTTTCGCCATCTTCTTCCTTTTGGTTTTTATCCCCTATGTGTCTCCTTTTAAACCCTCCAAACTCCACTTAAGTCCCCTTCTTTCCCACTGATTTAAATGCAAAGATTTCCGGTTAGTTTTGGTGAACCTCCATTAAAGAAAGAACTTATCAAGATATGAAATTCTTAAGTTATAGCAAATCTGAGTCGAATCTTATGAATTTTGAAACATAGGACCCTAACGTACATTAGAATAACCTTGAAAATTTTCTGAATTTTCTGACACACCCAAGGGTATTTTGGAGTTCTGCTTCTGGGTTTATTCTCACTTTTCTTTCCTTCTTTTCAACCCTAATTCTCTTCTTAACCTTCTATTTTTCTTTGTTTGTTAATTCTTTGATTTCTTGAAGTTTGTGGTAACTTAGGTGTGTTCCTATTCAATTCTTGGTGGTGTTAATTTTGTTCTTGTTTCAGCTACCTTATCTTGGTATTTCTTTGAGTCTCTTGGCATCATCCTGCATCATGTTACGTCATCTAGATGATTTTTATTTTTATTTTTATAATAGTTAGCGTCCAATGGCTTCCTCGCCATCTATTAATTTCCTTGAAACTCATTTTACAAGCAATCATCTATGGGACACACCTATTTTTTGATAAGTTAACATTAGTGGTTATATTATTAGTAAGTGAAGATGGGTTTTGAACCCAGGTCTGTAGTATGACACCCAAAAACTTTACGAACTTAGCAAGCTGGCATCTTCTACAGGACACACCTATCTATTAACATATTTGATCCATTCCTAAGAATCAATGCCTTTACATTTGTGGTCTCTAGTTGCGAACATACCACATGACTGTTATTTGATTAAGTTGACCAACTTCACCAACAAAGGCATTTGTGCTAAATAGGAAGTGGCGATAATTCCAACCTAAAGTAAAGAATGACAACAATGCTAAAAGTGTGGATTTGTCCTTCAGAAATCCTTTTTAAATGACTAAATGGGTGGGTATATTGTTATATCTGAATTTAATTTGATGATGTATCAATTAGATCCAAGTTTTTTGAGACCTGTAGACTCTGAAGATATTAGATCTGGCCTATGATTTGATTGGACTTGGATCAGGTTTAGATATGTCTAGTTCTTTATTAATATAAAATTAGAAAGCCATAGATAGGCTTTGAACCTGCTGCCTTCTTATTGTATACTCAATTGTTTTACCAACTTAGCTTATGGGCAATTATATTTAAGGTATGATCTGGACAAATAAATCTCCCTTTTGCTTTAACTCTAGTGGCCTTCCTATCTACTTTGAGACTTTGTGAAGACTGGTGAATAGTTTCTGTGCGATTGTTCTAAGTTGGTCAGGATCATTGCTATTTAGAAACCTCTCGAGCTTAGTTGATGGAATGAAACTATTTTTTGCTGCATTAGACAGAGGAATCATGTATGCTCGCTTCACTCTTGATTCAAAGAGGAAGCTTCCTCTCCTAGGATGATTATGCTTGAAAGGTCATGTTAAGATGGTATTGGTTGCTTTATTTATCCAAAAAATAGAAGAAGATAGTATTGGTTGCTTGTTTGTCAACCAGAAGAAAGGCACAAAAGAGTGGAGTTTAAAGCGGATTATATGCAGTTGATCCAAATGGAAGAGGAGATAAATGGAGGTAGAGATCAAGAATTAGCTGGTTCAAGAAGGGAAACAAGAACACAAAGTTTTTCACAAATAACTAACTGATCTAATTCTAATGCAATTAAAAGGTTCAAAAAGGAGAGGGGTGGGTGTATAGTGGGGAGGTGGCGGATCATATCGTGGAGTTCTACAAGTCTCTTTATTATGAGCCTTTAAACTTCTGTCTGAAGTCGAAAGGGTGTGATTTCAGCATGATTCTGATGGAAGAAGCTTTTGGTTGGACCGTTGGAGAGCCTGTTCCTGGAAGCGGTGATCTTCCTTGTACTTCTTTATATCGCTTTACTTTCAATAAGTTATATCCTTACCTTTTAAAAAATGGATGATGAAGCTCCGGGTCTGGATGGTTTCCCTATGAGGTTCTTCAAAGAGGTCTGGGGTGTAGTGGTAGAGATATTACACCTCTTTTGATGAGTTCCATGATAAGGTATCTTGGCATAGAAAAACCTTATTGCTACTTTATAGCTGTTGTTCCTAAGAAAAAGGGGCCGAGGAGCTTATAGACTTTTACCCTATCAGCTTAATAGGTAGCTTTTACAAGCTTCTAAGGTTCTAGTAAGGCTGTTGGAGACTGTGTTGGAATCTGTTATCCTTTGTGAAGGGCCTTCAGATCTTAGATTGCTCCCTTATTGCCAATAAATGCATTGATGCTCGACAAAAAAGAAATTGTTTGTCAGCTACATATGGAGATGGCTTTTACCTTATCATCATGTGAACTGGAAGTTCTTCGATTTTGAGATAAGGCAGATGGCTTTTGGGCAGAAATGGAGAAATTGCATTATGTATCACCACCCCTTAGTTTTCTGTTCCTGTGAATGGAGTTTCCAAAGGCTTCTTCAAAAGTGTAGGGGTTTAAGGTAGGGTGATCCGCTGTCCCCCTTTCTCTTTGTTATGGTTTCAGAAGCCTTGTGCAAATAGGTGCTGAAGGTGGAAATGAGTGATTGATTGAAGGCCTTTGTGTAGGCTCGGAGGGGCCATGTATTTCCCTCATTCAGTTTGCCAATGACTCCTTGTTCTTTTTGAGTTCTTCAGAGGATCATATGCAGAATTTATGGTGTTTACTTCTCCTATTTGAGGCGGTGTCAGGTATGAAAATCAATCTTTATAAAAGCAAAATCATCAATGTTGGGGAGGTCACAAATTTGAGTGTTCTTGCAAGTGTCATGGGGTGTGTGATTGCTTCGTTGGCATCAACATACCTTGGTTTGCCCTTAGGGGCCAACTTTAGAACCAAATGAATTTGGAATGTGGTTATAGAAATAATGGAGAGGCGGCTAGCTTCTTGGAAAGAAAGGTACTTGTCAAAGGGGGGGGGTCCCACTTATGAAAAGTGTCCTATCAAGCCTTCTCGTGTACTATCTATCCCTTTTTTGGCCCCTGCTTCTAAGTAAGAGGGCCTGTGGAGAGGATTTTTTTGGCATGATGCAAATGGGGCTAGAGAATTCCATCTTGTAAATGGGAGTTATATTTGTCGTTCACCGGGGGGCTGGGTATGCGTCCCCTTACCTAGGGCTGTAAATGGATCAAATGTGAAGTGGATATAAACATATCCAGATTTGTATTTGCTTACTTAATCAAATATCAGATACGAATTCGGAAATTTGCAGATATTTAAAAATGAAATCTGTATTTGTATTTGTATTTGTTTACTTAACTGAATACGGATATGCATCTGAATGTATCTGATTACACTCTGTCAGAAAATTAACGTTTTGAGTGATGACCCCAATATTTTGGGGCTAAAAACATGGGGTGAGAGAGAGAGAAGTGGAAAGGGATGGGACTGTTGGTAAGAGCAATAAGAAGCGCGGAGACGAGAACACCGTAGAGAAGAAGAAGAAGAAGATGTTGGAATTTCTGTGTCACTAATTCAAGAATGGAGGTGAAGATGATGGCGATTATGATAAAGATTATGAAGTATCTTTCTCCTATTTTAATAATATTTCCTCTTTATTGATAAAAAAAAGAGACTTTGGTTCAATACCCTTCTTCACCAACTTTTACCTAAAAAAATAAAAGACTTTACCAGCTTGCTAAGTTGGTAAAGTCTGGGGTGTTGTACCATAGACCTGGATTCAATACCCATCGAAAGATAATAAGGACCTAGTAACTATAAAGATGGAAGATGATTGGTGGAGTTCAACCAGAGAAGGGGAGCTGGCTACTGGGAAGGTTTTCAGCTGAGGGTTTGGAATATATATATATATATCTTTTAGTGTGCATGTGTATGTAGTATATTAATTTAAATGAATACACATACACACATACATACATACATACATACATATATATATATATATATATACACACACACACACACCATGTATTCAGTTTGTTTATAAACAAATATTTGTTAAATGAATCAGATATAGATGCATCTGTATTCGCCTTAAGTGGATCGAATATGAATCAGATTTGGATGTTTAGTCGAATACTTAACATTTGACAACCCTACTTAAGCTCATGAATAAAGCTCTTCTTCTTAAGTGGTAGTGGCGGTTTGGTAAGGAATGGGATAAACTTTGGAGGAAAGTGATTGTAGGCAAATGTGGTGGATGTTGTGGTGGGTGGAGCAGCAACATGCCAGATGGGGCCTATGGGAGGGTTTGTGGGAAGGGATCTTTAAGGGTCTAGCTATCTTCTCTAGACTCAAGTCTTTCAAGGTGCATGGTGGTGAAAGCATTAAATTTTGGTTGGATGCTTGGTGCAGTGCCTCCTCACTTGAACTTTTGCACCCAGGATTATCTAGTCTTTCCTTGGACAAAGAATGATCGGTTAATAAAGATCATATGATTAGAACTCGGAGCATGTGTTCTTGGAACCTCCAGTTTTAAAGAAATTTGAATGACTGGGATGTTGATGAAGTTTCTTGTCTTCTTCAGAGATTTGAGGAAGCCCCCTTAGGTAATCGGAATGAGGCTGATAGGAGACTTTGGGAAGGTGATGATAGGGGCTCGTTTGGGTGGAATCATGCTGCTTTTCCTTAATTCAAAGGTGTAGGGGTCTCTTTCAGGTGAAGTTTATTTGGAATTCCTTCTAAGGTAGCTTTTCTATTATGGTTGCTTCATTGGGGTAGGGTACTGACCACTGATATGTTAATCTCAAGAGGTTGTCAAATGCCAAGCAGATGCGATATGTGCTATCGCGAGGCTGAAACCAACAGCCAACGATTTATCATTGCAGTGTGGCTGCTCAAGTTTGGTTGACCTTGCTGCAGCGATTTCAGGTTCGTTGGCTCACCCTGAGATCTATGGCAGCCCTCATTGCTTGCTGGAGTATGGGGCTGGACAAGCTCTTGTCCTCAAAGGGCAGGATCATATGGAAGAGCATTCCTTCGCTGTGTGTTGGTGCATTTGGGGAGGAACGCCAGAATTTTTGAGAACTCGTCTTCTCACATCTCAAATTTGCAGGAGAAAGTGTTGACAAAAGTGTCCTCTTAGGTTTCTTGCACCCCTTTGTTTAAAGGTTGAAGTTTCATGACTGGATCTTTGAGTAGGAGGCCGTTGTCTTCATGTAGCCATTTGTGGCTTTAGTAGTACTCTTTGTTCTTGGGGATCTGTATTTCTCATCCATTTTCCTCTTCTCTTCTTTTATTAATAAATTACGTTACTTTTCAACAACAAAAAAATGCATCTATAATAAAGTATAGAGCTGAAAATTTAACCTTAAAAAAAAATCCCACTGAAATTTTAACCTTTCTATTCAAACATTGAAATTCAGTGTAACCAAAAGGATTTCGTCACCATATATTTAATTCAAGTTCAAGGCTAAAAATTGTATGAATGATGCGATCATTGGCTACTGGAAGAAACTATACCATTCCAAATGTGATGTATGCTTAAATTTAAATTCGATGGCCTTCACATTTCTCCGTGGAAAATACTAGATAAACCTCTAATGCTTTTTTCACGATGGAGCTGAAAAATAATTTTCCTTGTAAATGGTAGTATGATCCTTCTAGCGAATGGTCTATACAATTGTTAAAGATTGGTGTGTACCTTTAGTGGATCTGTTAGATGGACAACCAGGCTGAACAAGCATCACTGCAAAGTACCAAGCAGGGACCTTATATCTTTGTGGAATTATGGAAGAGAAAAACCTTCGGCTGTTCACTAGATTCAGTGACCAAAGTATCTAAGTTTCTTTTTTGATATTTTAATGAAGAAATGGATAATAGTCTGGTAAACTTCATCACCTTCTTGTTGTAGACTCCATGGAGTGCATGCTTTTATAAATAGGCTAGATGTTTGGTTTATATTTTCTTAAAATGTTGTTCTGAAATCAACCTGAAGGTCTGCAGCAGGGTCTAGTTATACTTTTTTTTAGATAAGTTCGAGTTATATTTTATTTCAGGTCCATATAATAGTAATGGTGAATTCATTGATGTGTATTGATGAACATGGTTGGAGAGTTGGGAGTGGGTTGATGTTGGGGTTCTTGATATCTTGAAACCCTCTATTCTTCTGAGGACCTGTGACCGTTCTTTTTTCATATCGTCATGGTGTGTGACCCAGCATAGGCAGTCATGTTTCATATTGAGTTATTCAACCTTGTTTATAAGCAAAGAACTGAGGCCACCATTGGGTTGCAAGACCTTACTGTTCAGTAGAATAGTGGAGAATGACTTTGAAAATCAGTCTGGCGAGATTAGTATCTTTTGAGGGGCATGTTTTCTCTTTTTGATAGGTAGGGGCATGTTTTCTTGTTAGAGGGTGAGGGATGGGTATAGCTAGCTGTTGGATGGGTTCACGACCTGTTTAAGAAGAGTTTGCCAAGAGACAACCAAAGATGTGAGGTTTATGAAAGCCATGCGTAAATGTTGAATCCTTAATATTGTTTCTTGCCATATTATGCGTAGATTCTTATTGACCTTGACTTTTATATGTAACTTCTGATTTCTTGTTTAGATAAAAGCTCACCAGTTGCTGGCTATGTTCTTAGTGATCAGTGTTGATCCCTATTCACCGACTAGTTAGTATCATTGTTGCTGATTGATACCAATTTTCATGGAGAATGGTTTGGAATGAGAGTGCAGAACACCCTTGATTCATCGGAAGAGCTATAAGGTGCCACACACAAGTCATATCAGAGTTCCTTGCAGATTGGTGCCTAAGCAAGACAGAGGTTATCGGTCATAAGGCTAGTTCTTTCTGATGCAGCATGCCATGCCACAACCCCAGCTAGGGAACTACCCACCTGCTCTGGACATTGTAGTACTCATTGTGGCAGTTTTCTACCCAACTCTTCTCTATAGAGAAGTTGTTGAATTCAACATATCTACCAAACAAATCTATTGACCTGGATTGAGTATTGATTAATGTATAAATCCCCAAAAATGGAATGAATCGATTCAGTTCTCTATTAGCAGTACTTGAGAGGTAATATTTTCTCTGTTGTGAATAAAATTTATGTACTAAACAATTAGATTCACAAATTGTCTATGCAAGTTCACGAATATAGCAAATTAACATTTGTGAGTTTAACGAATTGAGCTACCAAACTGAATTGAGTCTCCACGCTCCAACTGGTTCACATTTTGGCATTGATAAAGTCCATGTTGGAAAGGCCTGGTTCGCTTTTGGATCAATTCTCTCTGCTCAGTAGAGTGCCTTTTGATGAAGAGAGATGTGAGAGGAGATTAGAAGGGGGATATGTATGGATTTTCCTTTTTGAGGAAGATGGTCCCAACGGAATTAGGTTCAGTTTCCCCCTCGGTTGCTATAGTCGCATGAACAGAAGGAACAAAGGGATAACTCACTGTGTTGCTTGAGCATCAACTTAGAAGGATCTTCAACATGACAGCTGATTCCGTGGCTCATAGGAATAGGCCCTCTAGGCCCTCCAAAGCCAGAATGCCAGATTGTCGAGCCAGCATTATGTGGCTTCTACGCGAGTTGCTCATACTGACATTAGATGCATGGAGTAGAATGGTGAAATGAAGCTCTTGCTCAAATATGCATCAACAGTTTATGGTGTTCATCTAGTTTGGGTTGTCGGAGTTGCACTCAAAAACTGAAACAGTCCATCATCAAGCTGCTTATTCATCTTTTGCTGAACAGAAATTGATGACCGACTGAAGACTAGGGGGAAGAAGGGTTCATTGAGTTGCCACCCTACTTTTGGTTACTTGAGAAAAGGTCTTGGATCCAGTCGTGGTAGATAGGCAACGATGGCTTAGACTTAGGCAAGAGCCAGTCTGCAACTGCGTTCATGGATAATTGATGAAGTCAGATCAGTGGGCAATGGACAAAGTAACAAATTGGCTCGGATTCAGTGCGAGGGCAAGCAGGTGGTGATGGTGATTTCTGTGTGAAGGTTTCAAGTTTTTTGAGACTGATTCTCTCAACGTATTTCTTCAGTGACTCAGTCAGTGAACACATGCATGTAGCTAAAGAATTTGCAATGCTGCTTTGGGAAGCTAGCTTTGAGTTAAGGACAAGGACATTGATGCAAATGTCTTCAATAATTAATGCTTGAAAAGTCTAGAGAACTCTAAAGTATGGATCACTCCAAGCACCTCAGTAGCAAATCTCTGAAAAAAAAAAGTCCTTTGAAGAGCTTCTATGTGTATCTGCCCGGGTGGAAGGGTAGATAATGGCCTATACCCAGTGGGGATTTGGTGCGAACGCCTAAGGTCCCCCCCACTTTCTTCAAGTAAAACTTTCCTTTTTGAAGAGCTTGGAAAACTATTAAGCTTTCATATTTATATAAAATAAAGACGATCGAATAGGTACACTTGTTTTACTCCCGTGTGGATTGTTGTCAATGGATTCTACCTGTAAATAAATGCATTGGCAGTGATAGTCATTAGATTGGCTTGGCTTTTGGCTCATTTGATCTCTTAGATGAGACCCATTGGTGATTGTTAAATGCAATCATATATCACATCTTTTAGAATTCCATCGACTTAATGTTCATTATCGTGCTACGGTGCATAAGGAAAAGTAAAATCAATTTTACATGTTTAAAGTTGCATGAAACAATGAAAGCTACCACAGCAAAGCTTGGGTTTCCAAAATTCCTTGTTAAATCTAGTAAATTAGTAATGGAGACATTTCGGGTGGGATGGAGTTGTTAAAGAGGGGCTGGGGAGCAAAGAAATGAAGGCAGAAACATTAGTTAGCCTCCTAACTGCAACAGAATGAGGCACAGTAGATCAAATCAATGAAGTAGGGGCATGTTTTTTGCACTTGTGATTGGAGGGTATGATAGCCTATATGTGAGCAGTATTATGGTATTCAGGGCACAATTACAAATAACCCGCATGTCTTTTACCCATGTGACTATGTAGGCATAACTGAGTCTGCATTCAAACTGGATAATCAGGGCACAACTGTGAAGAGCCCACAACAAATTTAAAAAAAATGTCAGCAACAAATCTCTAGTCTTACATACTTCTATGATCATAACAACTCTGTTGATTGTATCTGTCTCGACATTTGGTCACGAGTCTCCTGACTGTAGAGGTGGAAGAAGACTGGACCAAAATCCCACTGTCTAAACAAACACATCCTGTACATGTTCCTAACCATGAAAAGTTGATGTAAAAGAAAAGAAAGAACTATACATGGAATAGACTGTCACCGGATAGTGGTTATTGAGGTCTTCTTTTGGTCCTTCCATGGGTGGCTTTTGTCCATTTCTCATCCACAACACCTCCATTGCTGTAGTTCGTGCTTCTTCTCTCACGTAGATTCCACTTTTTGTCACTACCTGTACCATCTCTATTAGATCTTCTCGGCTCTTCCTTAATATGAGTGCTAAGGCTCTGTGACCTGGTCTCAACCCGTGATCTGCAGGGTGCAAAACTGAGCAGTATTTTTGCTGCAATACTCTCACATGCTTCTTCTAAAGTTGGTTCGTTCTTCGGGTCTTCATTGCTTCCTGTCACTACTGGTTCTTCTCGACTTGCTGCAGTTTCAGGGCTTCCATTTGTACAATTACTGTAGTCCATGTGCTTGGTGTCAGAATCCGGGACAGAAGATGAAAGAGAAGTTTTGACAATAGAGTTGGTGAACTGGGGTGCTCCCTGAACTTCTGATTGACCTACTTCCGTTATGATTTGACTCATCAGAGCTGGCTCATCACAATCAGCACCCGATTTGAGGCTGCCCTTGACAGTGAAAATGCTGAGATTGTCATCCTTACAAACATTTACAACTTGGGACTCTATGATGTTGCTACCGTTATCTGAGCAATTTGGATTCTCGCGTGCACCATCTTCACTTGTTTGGGATGTTAAAGCCCAAGAATATGTATTTTGCTTTCCTGAAGTTGAGTTTGTTTCTAAGGATGGGGTCCCTTGGACAGAGAAACGGTCAAGGCCCTTCGAATCATGCTGCACAGATGTAGAGGTTGATGAATTTTGAGTACAAAAGATGAGATTTGTCTGAAGTGACCCTCCATCAGTGGAACCTTTCTGTAGTTGTTCATCCAGGTTCCAATTGGGTGATGTAACCATGCTGTAACTTTCTACTGATTGATATAACTGAGTTGAACCTGGAAGGCTGCATCCTCTGGCATGCTCAGGAGTTCTCTCAAGATTTTCTCTGGGTTCAGGAGAACTTGAAATATGGACTGATTTCAATTTCTGAGCCATAAATGCTGATGAACCCTGCAAGAGGAAGAGTCCGGAAAGAAATATGACATCAGCTTTGGTGAGCCAAAACAAACATCACTATTTTAGTGACTGCTTTCTCAGTGGCATTAATAACAAGCAAGAAAGTTTCAACAAGGGAATGCCTGCATCAGAGCAGGACAGGGAGATACCTAACCTTCCTGACTGTCCACTGCTTCTGTGAGACATGTAGGGATTGATCCACCATTCGCAGGGTCCCATCAAGGAGGTACTAGTTCCAGTTTGAAAATCAAGCCCAATCAGATGATCTTGAATATCCAATTTGTAAATTTCTTGACAGTTTTCCCAATTTCCCCACCACACAAATGAATGCAATACATTGGGTGGTTAGGATCATCCGACCTGGTTGATTCCGACTTAGGAAATCTCCATGATAGGACCTGTTGAATGGTGTGTCCTGGTCCTTGAATGAGCACCATATGTATGGCACAGGCGAGAAGTTGGCTTCTTGTCCTCTCAATTAGAGACAATTACTCTTTCAAATGGCGAAATTCCCTGAAAGCAAGTGCCATCTGGAGGAGGATAAAGGGTGCTTGAAGAAGTCTTTGGATAAAGGAACGGTGAATTGGAATCATGTTTCAAAATATATAGTGTTGATTAAAAACCAAGGAGAAAACAACTACAAATTCGGAGAAAACAAATTACCATTAGTATGCACTCTGAATTGCACAATGTACAAAATATGAATTAACAAATATTGAACAATCCTTATAAAAGATTTCATGGGTTAAATAAATGAATTTAAAAAAGGATACTGTCAGAAAATTAATGTCTGACCATTGGAGACCTGACAGTAATGTTAAACGTGCTCCAGGTCTCAGGTTTTAACCCAGCTTATCATCCTTAGAATGGAAAAATGAAGAAACAATAAAATAATGTGAAATGTTGTGTAAAACGCATGCATGGTGCCCACTAGCTCATCACCACAGACTGTTCAATAAGTGGATAACCTCTATGATAGGCTAGCCCCCATTCATGCTGAAAAGAAGATCCCGATTACCTCATGTATGAACTTATAACTACCATGCATATTTTCTAATATTTGATTTTAGCTTAGATTTTACAGTCAAGATCATCCAACTGCTATGAGTTACAGTATATGGACTATCCTAAAATAGGATGGCTGATTAATTGTCTGCTTAAATGGGCCACATGTATGGATGGCATAGATACAAAAGTTCCCATCATGGACTGCAATGGTGACCCTTAATACGTGTAGAAGAATAAAGTAAGATCCATGCAACATAATTCCAATTAATTTGTTATTCCTATGAATGATATGCTATGAGATTAAGACATGACCTGATGCAACCATAGTGGTTTTTCTGCTTGATGGAGGGTTGAAAAGTTTGATTCCACATAGACAGAGTCTCCAACTGCAAGCAGACGATTCTGTGGAAGATCATGAAATATATTGTTCTGAAAAGCTTTGTGCATATCTTGAAAGCCTGTCACACACTTGTTGATATCAACTCCATGAAGTTTGCTTTCAAAAGCTTCCTCACAATCTTGATGAGTCTCCTTTATTGGTTCTGAGTGTGTTCTGAAGTCTTGTTTTGTATCACTTTGCTTCAAACTTGGGAAGTCTGCTTGAGGAACAGGTAGGTTTCTTTCCACAACTGAAACCTCAACTTTGTTTTGAGTTCCTTTGAGCCAATTGATATTAGCATCTGGCATTTCAGAATGGCTTGCCTCAATCTGAATCTCGGAATCATCCAAATAGTCTTCGGGGGGCCTTTCAAGATCAATAGTTACTTTTGGTTTGTTCTGAGCATTTGGAAAAGTTTTGACTTCAGTGTTATTCGTCAATGACAATGTTTTTGGACCACAACCTGTAAACTCTTTTGCTTCACAAAAAAGACGCGGGGGAAGAACATGTGAACCTTCCCTGTAAGCTTGAGCAGAAAGATAGGACAACCCTAAAGGTTTTCCTTCCACAACTGAACCATGAAGTTGACCATCTTGAATTACAACAGTGTCAGAATTAAATGTCAACACTTGGGCATTAGAGTAAATCCTTTTCCTTATTTCTTGCATTGCTGATATTTGGATACTGTACAGCTTGTGCAGTGCCTGAACCTGAAAGCAGATACCACGGAATACAATTCAGGGAGAAGATAATATATTTGATAAGAAACATCTATAAACGAAAAAAAAAAAAGAAGAAGATATTTGACAAGAAATCTAGGGATCCCACATAATATTTAAAGAATTTTGGAAGATGAGAAAATTAATGGATAAGAAGCTTGGTGTAAACAACTGTTAACACTACCATCAAAATGGTCAATTTGGCTAATAAATATTACGCTACAGATGTAAATAAAAATTATGCTACAGATGTAAATAACAGCTGCAAATATAATGGCTATTCTTAACCGTTAATGGTGCATATTGGTAAAGTTCCACTTCCATTACGCTCATAGAAGTCACTTAAAACCTTTACAAAGAAATTAAGCAAATTAAGAAATTAGATGATGCAGTAGCCATAGAATGGCTTGACAAGCATCAACCTCTATGGAAACCCCAACCCATAAGTGTTGCTTGGCCGTGGGCTCCACATGGGTCCATCTTGTGAACCGTTGCCTGTCCCATGTCGAAGAAGAGTTCAAAATATGGGGGACAGCTGGATTATTTTGGGTATATAGTTTTCTTTTTATTTTTTTATTTGATTATAAGTATTTTGGTAATTTTTTATTTGGGCTAGATTTGGCCTAGGTTTAAGTTTGGACCTTATTTTGTTAATAGGTCATAGTTTGGATAGCTTTAACTGTTTAAGTTTAATAGGTTTAATTTTGTTTGATTCTTGAATGTTTGGAAGCAAGAGAAGTTTGACTTTTCAAACTTCTACTTTATTTGTAATTAGAAGTCTTAGTAGGAATTATTAGATATGCATGTAAAGAGTTATTCTCATTATTATTGGAATTGAAATAAAGACGTTTTCTTGTGAAAGATTTCCAACATGTGAAACCCTAAGAGTGACTTAGGTAATCTCTTTTTTTTTTAAACAATAAAGATATTGTATTGATTGAAGAAATGTGCGAGAGTTACATCCTCCCATATGCAAAAGGCATTACGTATATATCAATGAATCCCAATCAAAAACCCACTCATGATACTTAACGTTAGCAAACATGGGAAGGTAAGATAACCAGTAAAATAACAAAGAATTTGGGATGGAAGCTGCCCTGGATCCGTGCAGGAGTCATCAAAGACTCGTCGAATCCTTTGAAGTCGATGTCCTCCAAATCACAGCAGCCGGGGTACTTAGCCATATAATCATCCTACACACACCCTTATTACAATCCCTTTAGTTTTCTTTTTCATACCAAGCCTAGTCATCTTCTCTGGTACTGATTCTTAGAGTGGGATTCCCTGGTTCTCAGACTTACAGCAGCATCGTTAGTGGGTTCTCAGTTTTATGAAGTCTGGAGAACATCTTACCCCAGATCAGTACCTGAGTCTGCATCCTTATTACCCATTTGGTTGCTGCTGATTTCGAACACTGGTTTGTATGCCTGGAGATCTCCCATCAACCAGCTGGACTCATTGAAGGAGGTGTTGACCTCACACATCAGTACCTGAGCTATAATTATAGAAGTCCTCACGTGCTACTCTGACCTTCGGGTGTGGGTGCTAATACCTCACCTCTCAAGCTGTCCGAATTGGCCAGAAGAGGACTGATTTGAGTACAGACATATACTGGTTGCTGTCCTAGTTTAACTTCAGATTGCGGCACTTATAAACAAGTGGTTGCTGCGACTCGATAAACCACAGCGGAGCTGTTTAAGAAACTCTACCAAATTGGCATGTGCTACAATATCTCTGCTGCCTGAGACACCTACAGCTAATTAGTGCCTGTGGTTGCTGTGTTTCATAGTTGTTTTGCTGTGGAAATCATCACTATTGCATAAACATCTTCAGATGATCTGTTACCTGAAAGTGGAGCACATTGTTTCACAAAGGGAGAACTCAGATTTGAATCAACCTATTGTTGCAGTTCTGATATGTTAAAGCTGGTGTTTGCTGGACTGATTCCTTATTCAACCTCTATTTGTGGACTGATTTGAGCATCAGGTGTTTGCTGCCAGCACTAATACAGGCTATAGCTGTGAAGAGTGTGTCATACACACATTTACATATCTGTGTACTATCTACCTTAAGTCTCTGGAAAGGCTGAACTGAACCTGTGTCTTTACTGTGTTAGCACATTGGACATTAGTGCAATCCGCCTACTACCTCATTGGTGTTTGCTGTGGAAGAATGAGTCCCTGATTGAGTGTTTGATATTGGACTGTCTGTTGTCAAATAAGCTACCGAGTGCTTGCTGATCAAGTTGGACCATTGTGACACTTCTATATCCCTCCTTGTGAGCCACTCGAAAGAGGAGATAGTCAGTCTTGATTCTATGTTTTCCCATCATGCTATCAAAGGAGCAATTACAAGGTATTCTAGAATGTTGAATTATATAAGATCCAAGGTGAAATTGAAGAGTTGGAGTGGGATAAAGATTATGGCTAGTACATCAATGCCAACCTTCTCTTTGTCCTACGAGGACAGAGGAGGGTTTATTCATGACAGGATTTTTGAGCTTGATAAAAGAAGTCGCATCGTTGGTATGAGAGAAAATGTGAACCATATACAAGATCTGGTTAAGATACTAATATATGAGGTATAGAAGGGAACTAAGGAGGCGGATGGTTTCAAGAAAGGGATGGTAGAGCATGAAGATGACCCATCAAGTGTAGAAGAAAAGTTTGAGGTGAAAGTGAAAAAAACCTAAAGACAAGGTTGGAGATGAAGATATTTGTGGAGTGTGTTGAAGTGACTTGTACGGAGTCACTTGAGGAGCAAGTTATGATCATAGATGAGTGCTCCATCACTGCCCCAGTTTGTGACCAACCATCTAATGAGGTTTTAGCTCTAGTACAGGACGAGGTTCAATCCATTTTAACAGATGCACCAGCCCACGAGTTTGTGGCAATTCCTAACATTGGAGATCCAGTTCATGTTGAACCAGTTGTGTATTATGAGATTTTTTCACTACTAGTTATTTATTAGGAGACAACTACTTACAATGAGATCTTTCCTATATCAGATGCTTTCAAGACGACAGGGTTACATCACAATCTGATTATTGGAGGATATGGTTTGTGGTTGACTAGTTCGAGTTCTCCAAAGATGTTGATTCTTTCCCCCTACAAAACTCGAGGTTGAGTTTTTTTGAACAAGGGGATTTGATGTGGACATTGGAACAAGGCAAGGTCCACACATGGTCTTGGTGGGGTCCACACATGAAGACCTACGAGGACATGGAGGAACACATAGCAACACATGAGGGATATTTTGGTATAGTTTTAAGTCCATTTATCAGTGTTTTATTGTCTTAGTTTATATTTTATTAGTCAATAGAGTTAGGACATGTTGGGGTTTATAGTTATTGTTTTTAGTCAATTTTGTAAAGCCCATGTTTTTAAGAGAAATAGGGCTGGTCGACCATATCAAAAGAGCCACGGATTTGGCTTATTAATTTTGGGTTCTAGCAATTTTATAAGTGTAGGCAATATTCGTTTCTATTTTAGGTGGTTTCTATTATGTTGATTTTAAGTCTTTAAAAGAGAGAGAGAGAGAAGCTTTGTAATCGACAATGAATAAGATGAATAAAATTCTGGGTTTCTTCTTCAACGAGTGGAACTTCTATTCCTCCTTCAAGCTTGCGCCATAGCTTGAAATCTTGGTTGGTCATTTCCAAGATCGTGGGTCAAGGATTCTTCCATAAAGGTATCTTTTCTTCTCCTTTCTCTTCTCTCTCTCTCTTTCTTCTTTTCTTCTTCTTCTTCCTCTATTTTTTTTTTTGTTCTTTGCTGTTTTCTGAATTCTGTGTTCAATATCTCCATTAAAGACCCCAAGAAACCTTCTTTATGTGTTCTTGAGACCCCCAAACTTGTAGTCCTTCATCCCTACACTTCCCCTTGCTGTTTTCCATCACCACAAACTCCAGAAACCAATCCTATACCCTGTGGCTGAGCCTATTCACTGCCTTCTTTCTGTTCTAACCTCACACACTATTTCTCCCTAAACATCCTGACCTACGGCTAGCCTATTCCAAATTCCTCCCCTGTTTTATTAAAGAAAACTCCCTATCCTACCATCCGCAATCGTTCCTGAGAGGCTATTTTTCTGTTCGTTGGGTTTTCCTTGGTGGTTACTCATGTTAAAGCTTACAATCGCCTGGAGAGAAGTCCTAGTCTGATTAAGACTCTTTAATTCCTTGATTTTATCTGAGATTTTCAAGCTGATCAACTTCAACTGGTGACTGATCTTTGTGGGTTTCTTCAACACAGCAGTAAGAGTATTTCAGTCCATTATTTCTACCTCAGTTGCTAAATTGCTAATTGGAGAAGGTGCTTTGAGTCTGAAATCTGACCAAACCAGATCTGATTTCAGGGCCAGAAAAACCAGTGAACTATTAACTGTTTTTACCCGAAATACTTCTTGTTAATCCTGCCTGGCTTCCAATTAGATTCTGTTCTTAATCCAGAAACTTAGACCACACTCTGACTTTGATTAGTCTGTCTCGAATACTCCTTTTCATAAATCTGACCAACCTGTTTTATCCTACTGCTTCAGTCCAATCCAAATTCTAATTACCCTTCGTCATACTTCTAAACCTAGCCCACGAACCACCATCCCTTTACTGTATAAACCTGAACCTGTTCTGAGAACTTTAGATAGTCCAAACTTGATTAGAAATTTTCTAAAATCTTGAGCTTAGTATTATCTATACCTGTACCCAAACAAACCCTGTTCTAACCTCCCACAATCCTATAATTCCTACTGTTTTACCCTATTTACAGCCTACCTGAGAACCATTGTATAAAGCCTTTAACCCCCATAAATACTCTGCTGAAATACACTAAGCATAACCTACTTATACCTTTATTTCACCTCGGAGTTGATCCCCTTAGAACCGACCCATATCTGATAGCTTGTACACCATCTTGTCTTTAGCCTTGCCTTGCTTTAGTTTGTGGATTCGTATCTTGAAGTTGTGCTGCATCACAAAAGCTCCCCTCGACCTCCTTGGCACCATTCCTCAAGAAGTTGTCACATTGAGGCATGAATAGCCCACACCTGTCTGAATTTTAGGAAGTTGGACTCTTGCAGCAACACATCTGTCCCCCACTCACCATGGATTTGATGTATTGACTGAGAAACTGCCTTGCTTATAGAAGCACTTAGCAGCCTTCCAATCAGATGCGCTGCCGAATCCACCTCTCAATCGTTTAATGGCCTGTGAAGGTGAAGATTCCATGATGTATTTTCCAGATCTCTTGTAATAAACGCTCGCACAGATCCATTCTTGTTGCATGTATAGATAACATGAAGAATAGGGGGGTATCCCTCCAAAAACAGATGTGTGTACCAGCTCCAACTTTGCAAGCCACCCTTACAAAAAAGTTCATGTTCCTTCATGATTCCTTTCCATATACGTGTTCCATATGGTCCTATTAGAAATCTGGAGTCCCAACCTCTTCCAGCCAGTCCATACTTTGAAGCAATCAGCTTGTGCAATCAGAAAAATATAAATAAACTTCCTAAAGCTTCTAAAATTCCCTAAGACAATTACTAATGGTTCTAGTGACTTTATTACATCCAATTTAATTCAAAAACACAAATTAAAATAAGAAAAAACATCAACTAATGGTGAGGACAGCAAGTTGCTTTCATATTCCTCTTTTGAAATTAGGCTTAGGCTTCCAAAGTGGTTGATGTTTCTCTAGCCAATGAAGGACTACTGCATCAACAAGTCTAGGAGTTATTTAGAAGTTTCTATTTGTGGTCTATTTCTATTTCCATATGATGTAAGCCTATTTATGAGGCACCAACGAGTGGAATTGAAGTAGACATGAATTACTGAAAGTTTGAATTGTTTTTTTTTTCTTCCATTGGGTGTGTGTCCTTCCTATCCCCTTCCTCTCCTATGATGTAGCTGTATGGCTCCCTAGGCTATCCCTCTTCTTCTCTTCCTTCTTTGGTGCAGCCATGACCTCCCCTAGGGTTTACCTTAGTCTTCTTCCTCCTCTCTTAGCCTTCTTCTAATCTATTCTCTTCTACATCTCATCTTCATCCCTTTCTTCTATCATCTGTTATTCCTTGTTAAAGCATTCCCTTCTAGAAGATACAAGAGATGGAAATCTGCTGAACCTATAGAACCATGGCCGGATTTCTGGAGAATGAAAGAGGCTTAATCGCACCTCTAAATTAAAGGTAGTCCATTCTTGTCTTATCAGGGTTTTATTATTCATTCTTAGCATAATTTGAATCTAAGATATCCTCTTGAAATACCATGCTGACACGTGTTATGTTGGGGAGTAAAATCGTTCAAAAAAGTGTTCAATTGAAAAAGTAGGTGGTAAAAAACAAACACCAAATTAAAAAACACATCATGTGTCAATCAATGGCACGCGGCACGCCTACAAGGTATGTGTCAACACAAACAATCATTCTTCTTCCTTGCTTAAATGCCATTTGCTTTCAATGATATAAATAAAATATATATTTTCTCTCCTCTAAACTGAGGTTTTCTCAATCGTGTCACTACAATCTCTCCTTTTCCTTTTATTTGTTTTTGCTTTTTTTTTTTTTTAAGAATGATTGTCTGTGTTGATGTTTTATCAAGGATTTGGTGTCTAAGATCGTGGAAATGAAACGTGGAGAAAATGTGTGAGAATTTTAAATTTCTTATAACCCACTCAAATTCCTACCCATTTTCTTCCACATGTCATCCCCACGATCTTGGACACCAAAATATTAGCCAGAACATTTGCTTCATTCTTTTCATTAATGATAATCTAGTTGTTTCTCTTGTCACAAAAATGCAACCTAAATCCATGGCAAAATTTATCAGATTAGACACGAAAAGAAAATTAAAGACCAAGGAGAATCAGAAATCCAAGTGTGATAGCTCTTTGATAAGGGATTGGAATGTTGATCGATCTTATGACCAATCGTGGAGAAACATTATTGTTAGATTTGAATACAAGAAGGGGAAAAAGCAGAATATAAATAATGAGATATTCAACAGAAACTATCTATTACAAGGTGATGGGCAAAGGATTTACATCATCTTCGGTCTGAATGGACAGGTAACACGCTAGTTTCTGCTAAAGAAGTGACACTATTTGACAAAGGGTGTATTAATAAATACACATGTACCAATTTCTTGTGCATTTACAGTGATACCTGCCCCGCCTATAACCCATATATTTTGATCAATACGATTTTCAATCATCTCTAGTCTGAATGTACATATCTCACACCACTACCAATTAGTGCATGAAATATGGCCTAACAAAGGTGTTTAGGTTAATATATATGGGTCAAAGGAGGGTATTACGGTAAATGCATAGTAAATAAATAGTATTTATTACAATTCACCCTTTGTCAGGCATTGGTCACATTCTAAGCAGACCCTAATGTGGTATCTGTCCAGTTAGATTGGAGATGATGTAAACTTGGTTAATACACCCTTTGTCATGCATCATGTCTCCAATGATTGGTACCGGCGTGATATGCACTAGTTGGTACTAGCATGATATTAGTCCATTTAGACTAGAGATGATTCAAACCCATGGATGAGGGTGGATCCTCTATGTGAGAAATAGAAGTAGGCATGGCAATTCGTGTTGGTGGGTTGAGTGTTGTGTTAAGGGTATACGATTATATGGGTCAACCCAAACACAATCCATTTATTAATTGCGTTAAGGGTATACATGGGAAATGATTGGATGAATGATTGTTTAATCATTTACATCGAGAAAGATGTTTTTAATATCATCGATAATGAGAAGGTTATCCAACTCTTTTAGAACATGAGGCCTCATCATGGACAAATGTCACTATAATTGTATATCGATTTTTAGTGGGCAATTATGTTTTGTAAACGAATGGTACACAATTGTAAATGACTTTTTAATGAGAATTATTTCTTTGAGTAAACAAATACACTTTAGTATATTTGTACATTTTTTTAACTAATTTTTTTTACTTGCCCCCTACCGGAAAATCCTGGCTCTGCCCTATTTGCATCCCTATCCTCTATTAATTCTTATGAATTGCTTTCCCTCTTTTCCCTTTATTTCTTTAGTAAGTTTGAAGTGTTTGGGTGTGAATCTATTAAATTCTTGGTTCCTTAAAATCTGTCCTAGCTTCCACAACTTTTATTTGGGCCAACAACAGCAAGAAGTACAAGCTTAGGCTGCCTTACATCAGTTTGGCATAAAATTTGTACTATCCTGCACCAGCCGGCTTTCAATGTGTATAGGTAAGCAAAAGATTGTTTTGTTTCTAGGCTGTATAGTTTAAAGAAATTGGGGAGTATTATTTTGTAGATACAAAGGGAGGGTGGGGAAATATTTTTAGAGATTCCTCTTGTTTGTTGCCCTTAGGGCACAGATACTTTTGGGGATGTATTATCCCTCTTTAGTAAAATTTCTTTTTCTTATAAAAACAATTTTGATTTCCGGTAGGGTTAGCAATATGGTAGTCATGGTTTGTCTAGGGTAGGACAGCCTCTTTAGATATTTTATTGGTACTCATGGTTTGTCTAGGGTTAGCAATATGGTTTGCTTATAAATATGGAGGAGATGGAATATTGTAAGATACAAAATTATATAAATGAATGAAAGTTTATTTAGGTTGAAGGTTTCAACCGTGTGAAATCCTAGGTGATCGTGAGTGAGATTTCTCTCTTTAGTTGAATTCTTCTTATTTCTTGATCTTCTCATTTTTTCCCCCTCTGCTTTCTCTTCTTTCTTCAAATATTTTTCTATTAAATTTCGTCTTAAATTTTTAGAGAAATTCTGATATTTTTTAATTTCTTAATCTTTTCTATATAAAAAATTTCATAAGCCCTATTTTATGTCAGTAAATCAGAACCCTATCTTTCAACCCACCACTATTCTTTGTAGTCCAGTCCTAGATTCCTTAAAATCCCTAGGCTGTCCTACATCACCATCTTATTAAAAAATGGAGTATCATGCTCCTATTCTTCTGTAACTTATGAATCACTTGATTAAAATTTAAGAATTCTGCCAATAATGATTCTGATGTTAGAAAAAAAAAATTACATTCTTTCCTGCAAATCAGGTGACTAATAGTTGACCAAGTGCCACAAGATGCTGGAACTTCTACATACTAAAACTACACCATGACTGAATTATTTCTCTCATATAAAAATAAACAGCTCAGCAATGGTTATTAACTTAGAGAGAAACAAAGGAAAAAAGTTAGAAGAATGGACAGAATATTTCAGAACTATTCTTTCTAACACCATGTAGCTTATGCTGCAAGGAAAGGACCCCAAACCTGTTCCTTAAATAATGCTTCATGCTGCATCATTGTGTTTCGAATGTGATCCATATTTTCCTTGGAAATACTTCGCACATAATCCTCAGTACTAAAAAAGCATGAGGCATTGGCAATTTTCATGTCAGCATTGAAGTTGTTTGGGCCACTCACAGCCATTATATCTCTTCGAGCATCTAAAAATTGCATAGCATGGCTGTTATGGATATCTGCATACCTGGAATTTTAAGAATATCAAGAGACAACTCATAATAATAATAACACTAACGGTAGTGGTGATGATGATAGAGAAGAAAAAAATCTAATGTAGAAGGATCAGATAATTTGTAACTAATTATGATCATCATCTAAACCTTATCCAAATTACCTGGGGTTGCCCAATTAATGCATAGAATCCAAAAGATCTACCTTTAGTAAATAAGAATCCAGTTTAAAATTTAATCTTCCAATTAACTTCAACTTCGATACAAATACGATAGAACTACAAGAACAAACTTGCCAACCATGACAATATATTTAATAATTAAAATTCAAAGGAACAAAGGAAGAATATTGAGACAACATTAAGTTCACAAAGAATGAAAAGCAAATCCTTTGAAAGTGTCTTCCACACCAATTGTCATGGATGCTCCAGAATTAGGTAAAAAGTAAGGTTGATCTTTAAGGTGTTGAAGTATAATTTGTGTATCTCCTAACACCTTAAGGTTTTGGGAGAGTTGGTTAATTTACTATAAACATGGTATCAAAGCAGGTTTGGTCATGAGTTTGAATCCCGATGGAAGTATTTTCCCAGATGTAGTATTGTGTGTGTGTGTGTATGCATTGTGTGAACACGTGCCTAGCTCTCCAAGTGTGTTCCCAGGAGAGAACAGTGTTCCTCCTAAGGCGGGGTGTTAAAGCATATTAATTTGTGCATCTCCTAACACCTTAAGGTTTTGGGAGAGTTGGTTAATTTACTGTCAACATAAGGAATCAAGCAGAGAAATATTATGAAAGCAAACCCATGAATATCAAACAGAATTTAATTCATAAACATGAATATTAGAGTATTTTAGATATTACTTGGTCAATAGATGATATTTTTCCTGTCATTGACCCCAGATTCCATTGGTATATCATTGATGTATGAAATAAAATTCTATCACTTTCCTTTAGTGTTAGACCCATAGTTACCAGAGTGATACAACACAAAAGTAAAGAGACCAAAAATTGATGTAGAATAATTTTTCAAAGCCCCAAATAATTTAAATGGAGGATGTGGAAGCAAAATAAATTAAGAATTGAATTTTATAACACAAATAGCCATGGAAATTTAGAAATTAAGAATTGAATTTTATAACACAAATAGCCATGGAAATTTAGAAATTAGTAAATAGAGTCTAAGAAAATGAGTTAGAATGAATTAGAAGTGAAAAGAAGAAGAAAATAAGCAAAAAGTACCCAAAAGGGTATTTCTGTAATTTTGGACATAAATCCAAAATTACCAAAATGACCCTCTGACACATCAGAAAATTTTGAATTTTTATGGACATTTCTAATATGTTCCAGGGTTCTACAGTTAAAATTTCATTAAATTCTAACAAAAATTGATGGGTAAATAACAGAATTTAAGAAACTTTAAGGTGTTTTAATGCAGGTTTAAGAAGAGGAGGAAGAAGAAAGAAGAAGATAAGAAAAAATATGAAGAAAAGAAAGAGAAAGAGAAGAAGAATAAATTAAGAGAGAAGTAGAAAGATAAGAAATATACCCTGAAGGAGAGAAAGAG